>JAFREE010000132.1:0-45718 GCA_019400425.1 Hymenochaete sp. R1
AGAATTTGGGGGGTCTCGCTGGAATGTTAAATAATGCTAAATAATGCTAAATAATGCGGTCTGGGTTTCCCCTGACGGAGGTTACAGATTCGGCGATTTATGGGGCACATCCGAGTCTGTCGAGCGTTTCGCAGCCATCATCCAAAGATGTCGAAGCGCACGTCAGAAACCCTATAAAAACCCCCGTGTTTATTGTCGTGCCACGCCGGTGAACAGTGCTTCAGAATGCCAAGCATGGTCCTATCGGAAGAGCATTGAAAATGCAATGTAATGATGCGCTAGTTATCGCTGGTCGTATGGATTTGATTTTGATGCCTGGAGCAGTCTACAGTGTCTTCAATGTTGGCGTCCATAAGAACCAGATATCGAAGGGAGAAGAGCTGGCGAGGAATTGGCTGTTGGTGATTCAATGGTGAGTGAGAAGCACGCTCGAAGCAGCATCATGTCATGATATGGAACTGCTCCCGGACCTGGACGGCTATATCACCTAACAGAAGCGGGAGAAGATTGATGAGTTGGAGGAGCCGTTGTAGCGGCTGCAAAGGGTGCAGCGGGTAAGACAGCACCTGTGCCACTGCTAGTAGCGCTAGCGCTGGCGGTTACCCTCTGTCTGGCCGAAGAAAGTGGTGGTGGTGGCGGTGGATGAGAGCCGGGTGAAGGAGCGCTGGGCACGCTGGACATATCTTGTGTAGTTGCTGGTGTTCCAGGATGGGCTCGGAGGGCGGTTCGTTATAGTCCTGTGATAAAAATGTGGTAGTACAGAAAAAAAGACAAATGAAAGTGAAGATACAGGTGCGAGCGGACGGACGATAGGCAATATTGATGATGGAAGAATATTTATATTACAACGGATCTTGATACCATGACAATTATCTAACACGCAGTTCCAGCCTGAGCGTACGCCGAACAAAGCTACTTGGATGATGCTTTGTGCAGAGAGAACAAGACATCCACATGCTTGGTCAGAAAACCCTTCAAGTTGTTATCTTGTTTGTCGTCTCGAAGCGCAAGAGGTCTCGTAGGAAAGTCTTCTCCAGGAAAGTTTCGTTTGAGATCCTCCAGCTTCAGGATGGCATTCGTATATTGCTGCTGGTGCACTATGAACTTTGAGCGGCGTGTATCAAAACTCTTGAACTCGTCAGTGTATTCGCGTCCAGGGACTTCACCAGACATATCAGACAGAAGATCAGGCAGCTCAAACTTTGCACATTTATAATTGTGCTCCAGCATTCTCTTGAGCATATCCTTGTCGTCCTGAGGCTTTGGCAATGTTGGAATTTTGTCCGCGATGCCTTTCTTTCTCATAGCTTGCTCTGCTGCATCCTTAACGTTGAGTTTCTTGGAGAACTTCTCCTCAACAACCTTGCGACGCTCTTTTTCTCCCTCTGAGAGATCGCGGGAGCGGTCTCCTGCGAAGGACCACAGTCGTAGCTCACAAGAAAGTTCTATCCTCTCGAGCCTAACATCGTTATATTCTATCCATGCCTGACGGCACTTGTCGATGAGAACTTCATCGGGAACTTCTATAAATCAATGCACGATTACTTAACAGGGGTGACTTCAGTCACAGCCAATACACGCACCTTCAGAAGGCTTATACCAGAAGTGAGGGATATCGACCCAATTATGAGGCCGTTCCCAGTGTTCATTGTCCTGAAACAGTGTGGCGGCTTCCTTTAATCTTGTCAGAGCTCTAGACCGGTATCGGATAAGCTTTCCGTTCCTTTCTCTGTCGCTTTCAGAAAGCTTTGAAAGTGCTTCGCCTTTTCGACTTGTTTCCTTGCCCTGCAAGTCGTTCTTCTTTTCAAACTCCTCTAACGCATCGCATCTCTGTTCGAAATTAGCTAGGGCATCGTTGTACCTTTTGTAAGCTTCGTGTTTAGGAAACGAAATGGTGATAAGCATGATGCCAAAGCGATACGAGATGAAAGAAGCACGGTACATACCAGCTTGCTTTGTGATTGGCCGGCGTCTGCTTGATTTACTGGAGCTCCCACCAGGCAATTCCCCTTGTGCTTTACGTTTTTTGTCGTTGACCTCCATGTTGGGAGGCTAGTTTTTGTTTATCCGGGTGGCTGGATTCGATGGTTCTTTGGAGGGTGCTTCTCGAAGGGAGGTTGTGAGAGTGCGGGATAGTTATAGCTCTGTAATACAAAGCAAAGTCCCGGGTCCTTGTTTGCAGTCTACGCTCGCAGATTAGAAGAATACTCTGCAACGATTACTAATAAAAGAGCATTTTTATGTCGTATGATGAGAAACAACCAGAGTGAGCATATTCTAGAAAGCCGCTAGGGGGATCAATGTCATGCTGATCAAACTTTGACATCGTCGGCCGGAATGTCATCATTGAGCCTAGCGGGTCTTCCAGAAATCTACTCTCCACGAAATGCCAGCTCGGATACCAACTTACCCAGCTTCTGGATTTCGATTTTATGCGTATATGGGCTCTCCCCAAATTTGATTGACGAAAGGTAAGAATGGTCGTTGAGGCGGTACAGCTAGGAATTTTGCGATTATGCGATAGATGTCCTGTAAAAGGTTGGGTAGCTCGCACTTTCCGAACTTTGTACATTCACGATATTAATGCACAAGCGACTCTTGAGGACTACGGTATCGTCCATTGGCTTTGATAGTGTGGGCACCCTACCATCGATGTATAATTAATACCTTTTTACATTCCGTGGGTCTGCCCACGAAAACCGTTGATACCATAGGACTTCGCACGCGTAATGTCCGATTACCGACTCGTGTAGTCACCGGTTGGTCAGCAAGATACTTTACTCTGAATGTATTTTCCTTTCACATCCAATGGGGGAACCCTCCCATTTCAGATAATTCTCTTCCATTTTTCTTCTAAACTGAAGTTCCGTCAGTTCATCGTGTTACAAGGCAGGCGAGCTCACCAGAATAGAGATACCTATAACCTAAATCGCACATTGCTATAATACATACTGTCCGTTGTTCAATTATTCCAAATTCCTTCATCCTACATTCTAAAGACTCCAAAGCCTCTCCCCTCGCCATCCCATGCCGCGTTCTTCCCGTTCTTCCCGTTCTTTGTGTCCTTCTGTGGTCCACCCAGCGAAAGCGCCAACCCGAGAACATCTCGTGTATCTGTCGGGCGGATGATGCCATCATCCCATAGTCGTGCGGAAGCGTAGTATGCGGTTGACTCATTGTCTATTTGTGTGGCGAGGGCGCTGTGCTGGGTTGGGTCCCTGTTTTTGGAGCAAAAGGCGGTGTCAAACGATAATGAGCTATTCGATCAGAGGTGTGGGGAATGGTCTCATACTTGGAAACACTCGTCATGACACTGGAAAGCTGCTGCGAGCCCATGACAGATACCTTGGCATTAGGCCACATCCATAGGAAGCGTGGCGAATACTCCAGAAAGGTCAATATTCTTGCTTTAGTAAATCCGATCGAACACTCTTACAGCTCGTCCACACATCCCTTCATTCATATAATGTCAGGAAAATATCATCGGAAATGTGAATGGCATACCATAGTTTCCAGCACCAAAACTACCGCCCACGATAACAGTGTACTTGGCAACGTCTGCACATGCGACGGCGCGTACCATTTTCGCTCCGTCCTTGGCAATTCCACCCCGCTCAGCCTTGGATCCAACCATGTACCCTGATAGAGCATAGTTTCGATCGATTCACTTCTGATTTCATAGTCCAATTGGCCTCTCACTTACCGGTCACATTCACCAAAAACACCAAGGGTATCCCTCTCTGCGAGCACAGCTCCATAAAGTGCGTCGCCTTTAATGCCGATGGACCAAACAAAATCCCGTTGTTCGCAATGATGCCTACGCGGTGTCCATGGATGCGTGCGAAACCCGTAACGAGCGTTGGACCATACTCGCGTTTAAATTCACGGAATCTGGAACCGTCGACGAGACGCGCGATGACGTCCCGCATGTCAAAAGATTGGCGGACGTCCGTCCCAACGATACCATGAAGGTCAGAGGACGGGTAGAGTGGAGAGTCAACGCTTCCAGGAGCCTAATTGCATTGAAAAATCAATGTCAATATATTCTCATTATCAGTAATATGATGCATTTACCTGCATTTGCTGCCCTCCCGGAATGAGGTCCGCAACGCATTCTCGTGCACATTGAATTCCTTCTTCATCGCTGCTTACAAGGTAGTCTACAACGCCGCTCTCGCGCGCGTGCATTTCACCACCACCGAGCGTTTCCTCGTCGACTTCTTCGCCGGTGGCTGCACGTACCAGAGGTGGTCCTGCTAGAAAGATATGTCCCTGTTTTCGCACAATTATGCATTGATCGGACATGGCAGGGACGTATGCACCCCCTGACTGTCGTTTATGTCAGTGTTTGTGAATTAAAAAAATCATCCTTACCTGCTACACTTATACCGTGCACAACTGAAATTTGTGGTATTCCAAGGGCAGACATTTGGGCCTAGAAGACGAATATATCACAACATGTATGGAAGATCTATTTTTTTGATTTACCATGTTATAAAATATTCTTCCAAAATGCTCCTTGTCTGGAAAGACATTTGCTTGGTGAGGGAGAGCAGCACCCCCAGACTCAACTATAAATTGGTTTGACACAAAAAAAAACAGTCAATCCAACATGGTCGTAATTATACAAGAATTAGGAAAGAATAAAGAGTGCGTACCGAGGTAGATGCATGGTAATCGATTTTCCCTTGCAATCTCCTGTGCACGCAAATGCTTCTTGACCTATCCGTGCCGGATTAGAAATTGATTATAAAGACATAGAGTTTAACAACATACTGTCAGTGGATAATACGATCCACCTTTGACCGTCGGATCATTCACCACAACCATGCACTCCCGTCCAGAGACGCGCCCAATACCAGTGATCATACCAGCACCAGGTACTACGTCAGACCCGTACACTTCATGAGCTGCCAAGGATGATAGCTCAAGGAATGGTGATCCTGGGTCAAGCAATTTCGCAAGCCTTAACGAGAGATTAAACATCGATATTCTGGGCAGAGTGCACGGAAGGGGCTGGCGCTCACCGTTCTCGTGGGAGTAGCTTCCCCCGCTTTTGCATTCTTTCAGCAGCCTTCTGGCCACCACCCAGACGCGCCGTTGAAAGCTTGCCTTCAAGATCAGATACAAGGTTGTCCATTGACTCTTGTCGTTGCATGAACTCTGGTGACGTAGTTGAGACGAGAGAAGGGAGAACGTCGGCGCCGGCGTGAAGTTGCCTCAGGTTGATACACGGCGTCCTTGCGTGCCCCGTGTGTCTCCAGGATAAACGAAACGGTCGTCCGATTTTCGTCTTCAAGTTTAGCACTGTCGTCGACATGGCGGTAAGAGAACGAGCAGAAACAGGGAGAGGACGTGAAGGTCACGGTCATCTTGACGGAGGTTGCGGGCGGAACTCGGAGCCGATCCAAGAATCCACACACGGGACACGACGCGTTCGACATCGACAATAACTTGGACTGCAACTTCCGCGTCTTCAGTTCACTCAAACGCTTGCACCAAAGCAGCATGTCCGCGATGGACGAAAGCGTTCTCGGGAAGCGCGATAGGGTCGACGGGACAGTTCCAAGGCCCAAAGGAGCTGATGGAAACGAAGTGTCTGTAAACGAGGATGCTATGGACGACAGCGACGATGATATTGGGCCTATGCCGATGCCTGAGGGCTCTGCTGCAGCCGTAGCTCGGAAAAAGAGGAAAGGTGCGTATTTTGCCGAGTGTGACCCATTTCTTACTCTAAATATGGTGTAGTCCTCCCTCACGAAAAAATATACCTCTCGCACCTTCCGAGTGCTGAGCGCTACGCAAAATCATTCATGCATCGAGATGTTATTAACTTCGTTGTCGTGACCCATGGAACCGAATTTATCATAACGACATCCATTGATGGACATCTTAAGCTATGGAAGAAACAGGACGTCGGAGTAGAGTTCGTGAAGCATTATCGCGCGCATTTGCAACAGGTGACTGCCGTTTCGGCGAGTGCGGACGGTACACTTTTCGCGAGTGTTTCTGAAGATGGCACTGCGAAGGTGTTTGACGTTGTCAACTTCGGTGAGAGCCGACTTCAGATATAACGAGATTGTACTCACATAGCAAAAGACATGATTAACATGATAAAACTCGACTTTGTTCCTCATTCTTGTTGTTGGGTGCATGGGAAGGGCCAAGCTCAGGCTCTTTTAGCGATGTGGGTTGCCATATTTTCTCTGTAACTAATCATGGTTGACAGTCTAGCCTCAGCTCCGACAGCTCCCTCGGGACCATAAAGATATTCGACGGGCGAGGAGATGATAAGCCACTTTTGGTCGTGGATAAAGTGCACAGAGCACCTGTTCATATCATGTCCGTATGTACTTCTCTAATTCCACTAGTTGGCAACGAAACAAGACTATTGACTAGAATATTGGTGTAGTACAACGATCGGTACAATACAGTCGTATCTGCGGACGAGAATGGTTTCGTTGAATACTGGCAACCGTTCGAACCATTCGAGCCTCCGAAACATGAGCCTCGGATGTGGGAATACAAGTCTTCGACTGATTTGTTTGAGTTCAAAAAAGTCAGTGCAGTCCTCACCTCACAGACGCGGAACTTCAACTAATAATTCAATACCAGGCCCAGAGTGTCCCAACTTCTATCGTGTTCTCACCCGACAACTCGTCCTTCGTAACTTTCTCCCTCCCCGACCGCCAAATCCGAATATTTTCTTTCCTCACTGGAAAAATGACGCGCAAATACGACGAATCGCTTGGTGCGATTCAGGACATGCAGCAAGCGGGGACAGCGATCTATCATATCGATGACATGGAGTTTGGAAGGCGGCTCGCGGGGGATAGGGAGCTGGAGTTGCCTGGTCCGGATGGGAGAACGCCTGGGAGATGGATCAATGCAGTATGGGATGAAAGCGGAAATTTTGTGATTTATGCGACAATGTTAGGAATAAAAGGTCAGTTGGTTATTTGGCCCTTGAGAGCTCTGATTGATGAAAGACGCTAATGTATTGTTGAAGTTGTGAATATTGTAACGAACAAAGTTGCCAAGCTGTTGGGCAAGGATGAGACTGTGAGATGGATGAACCTTAGCTTATACCAAGGCGCACCAGCGAAGAAAGGATTCACAACAGTTGTATGTTCAATTCATTTGACTCGGTCGATTCCCCTTGACGAGAATACAGGCCATGGCTGCTTCCGCCAACCCTATTCTTGCAAGCAAAGAAGCAAGGGACCCGACGCTTTTCTGCACAGGCTATAAACGTCAAAGGTTCTATATGTTCACGCGTACCGAACCTGAGTACGTTTGCGTGTCGCTCCATCCATCTTCAAAATTGTAATTTTATTTTAGGGACATGAAAGACCATGGCGACCGAGACGTCTTCAACGAACGTCCTACTCGAGACGAACAAACCGCAGCCGTCGCCGCCCCTTCATCTCGCTCAGGCGGGCCTTCCTCAACAGCCAAATCCGCAACGATCCACACTTCAGAGGGCGATATCCATCTTCGCCTGTTCCCCGAGCACGCACCAAAGGCCGTGGAGAACTTTGTCGGACATGCGAGGTGCGGATACTTCGAAGGAATCATTTTCCATCGTGTGATTCCAAAGTTTATGATCCAGACGGGAGATCCATTAGGGGATGGAACGGGGGGAGATAGTATTTGGGGGAGAGAGTTTGAGGATGAGTTCACCAGTGAGCTGAAGCATGATCGGTAAGTGACCGCTCCCTTATCCATTCCTGATCGCACATACTCCTCATACTGGCGTCTGATTGTCAACTGTCAGACCGTATACCGTTAGCATGGCCAACGCTGGTCCTAACACGAACGGTTCCCAGTTCTTCATCACTACGACCGCGACACCCTGGCTAGATAACAAACACACGATTTTCGGGCGAGTGATGCGCGGATTGGAGGTCGTCCACGCGATCGAGAACGTGAGGACGGACAAGACGGACAAGCCGTATGACGATATCAAGATCGTGAACGTTGAGCTCGACTAAAAAACTGTCGTCGAAGTTGTTTATTAAGACTGAGTACGGCAAGTCCGGAGCAGTTGGGGGTGTTTTGAGCCGGTGTACGGATGCCGATGGAGTTATTACCACACGAGTCGACTTTTGGTTATAGCCGAATATGACACCTGAAGCTCCCAGTTTGGTGCAGCTCGTTGTACCCGTGGTCCGAACGTATCCTTCAGACGCCTTAAGAATGCGTCAGGCGATAGACCGTCGCCCATCTCGCTCACTTCCACAGGCAGACTAAACTTCATGAACGTGTATTCGTCTGAGAATATGGTGCTTGGCACCTCAGTCTTGCGATGACAAAGCTTGCACTCGAAGAGGTGTAGATGGACCCCATCCAACGCGTGCTGCACTCCCTGAGATGTGTTCTCTTCTGAGTGCGGTGAGTAGATCGCCATATATTCTAGTAAGAGACCTGCAAGGCAGACCAAATCCTCTGCCGATAAGTCTTCTGAGATCTTTATTGGACTCGACGAGAGACTAGAAATGATTTGGTCTCGAGCCTCGAGTACGCGGGTAGGTGGGCCGATCTATCGTTCAGTTATATATCAGCAGCATTCAATGCTTCAAAGACCTCGGCGCTCTTACGATACGCATTGTAGGACTGGGCCGTATGAATACCGGCTTCGTCGAAGAGCTATGTCCGACATTTATTTGTGTCAGGAGGGGACCATTGACGAGGAAGAATTGGTCGTGGGCCGCGGTATGGACGACTTTGACCGTTTTGATGACCTCCGATATCTGTAAATCCACAGTCAAATATATATCGAAATTTGACATCTGGCAGGTATTAAACGCCAGTGAAGAGTGAATCCTCACTTGCTGCAAGTCCTCGAGTAAGCTTTGAAGGCCATGTTCGCCATCAGGTGGGCTGAAAGTATCGAGTAAATATGCTGCACTGTGTGAAAGAGATTGTAAAAATCTGGTACGAGAGTAAATTTAATAGTATTTGGACAGTACCGGATCCCAAGAGCTACATTACAAATATTCAGAATAAAGTCAGTTCGTGAAGAGGGCGATTTGGGTAGATTTTGTTGGGTAGACTTTGATGTTTTGACGAAGGCATGGACTGCAGTGGCTAGCTTATTGAAGTCCATATAACTTTTCCTTTCTTGAGTTGAGTTTATGGTTTTACTTTACAAATCTTTCAAGAAAAAGACCAAAGTAGCTGTTCATATGCGTGTATATGCGCCTTGTATCGAAGCGCCAGGCTCCGATCGGCGAAAGTCGTCGGCAGCGAGAGCTCGACTCGACTCGATAGTCTCTTTACACGTCAGGCCTGACTCTTAGCTACACGCAACGACCACGACGCTCATTTTCTTCCTTCATTCACAACCAAGCACACGTCGAGCAGGACTCGATTTCCCTCTCTCCATCTGTCTTTCTTACCCCCACGCAGCGCTAAACTCAGATCTCGATTCGTAGCCATGTCCTGGATGCTTAAAAAGTCTCCAAAGCCCTCCTCTAACTCCCTCTCTGCCGATGCCGATATGGCTCGCTCGTCGACCCCGACTCCGGGGAACCCCTCTGGAAAGCCTTTCCGTGCGTCAGGATTGCTCACTATCTCGGTGAGCTCAGCGGAGGGACTTGAGTTGCCTGCGGGCGCTTCGGTCCCGCCGACAGTGTTGGCTGCGTTGGAGAGCTCTGAAGCACAGGTTTGTGTCTCTTGCTGACGTTTGACCTATGAATTTGGAAATGTTGAATGATGAACGATGTGTTTTCTTTGACAACTTTTTTTTGCTTAGGCTGCGGCGTCGGTGTCGCCCTCCAGCGTTACGCAAAAGCGTCTGGAGAGCAAAAGCAATCGGGATAGTGTCCAACGGGTACAATGTTGGTGGCTACCATACCTCGTCATGGAATTCGACTCCAATCAAGTCCTTGTCACACCATTGGGCGGCAGCCTGCAAGCACCGGTATACATGTACCAAACCTCCTTGTACGTTTTCATATTCAAGCATACAATCTTGTGCGAATGTACGGACTGATACCTGGTCAATTCGGCTGCCAGTGATGTCTCCCGTACAGCGGAAGTGTCCATTCAATGTTATCTACGCACTGAGCGTCCGAAGAGTGGCGCACATGGGCAGGATATGGGTCATGACTTGTTCATGGGCGGTATCTCGTTCACACCCGATTTCGGCTCGACTGACTCGAGTAATGAATGGATCACGATGGACAGCGGGGCGGGGAAGATCCAAATTGGATTCGCGTTCTCGCCGAGCAGCGTGCGTATCTCATTTCACATGATCTGCCATTTCTTGTAAATCTGATTGTTGCGTTACGTTACGTTGCATTTGGATATGGTTGTGGGAATAACAGGGACAATCGCTGACGATCGACTCGTTCGAGCTCCTCAAGGTTATCGGCAAAGGAAGCTTCGGTAAAGTCATGCAAGTCCGCAAACGCGACACGCAGCGGATCTACGCGCTCAAGACGATCCGCAAAGCGCATATCGCGTCCCGTAACGAGATCACGCACACGCTCGCAGAAAGACTTGTTCTCTCGAGGGTGAATAATCCGTTCATCGTGCCGTTGAAGTTTAGCTTCCAGTCAGAGCAAAAATTATATCTGGTGCTAGCATTCGTGAATGGAGGAGAATTGTTCCATCACCTTCAGCAGGAACAGAGATTCAATGAGGAGCGGAGTCGGTTCTACTCGGCTGAATTGCTTCTCGCTCTTGAACATCTCCATGAGCTGGATGTTGTCTACAGGTTTGTGCTTCGTACATTTACAGGAAACACCTCTCATAAGTCAATTAGGGACTTGAAACCCGAGAATATATTATTGGACTATACGGGGCACATCGCCCTTTGCGATTTTGGCCTGTGCAAGCTGAACATGAAAGACAACGACACGACCAACACTTTCTGTGGTACCCCAGAATATCTCGCTCCGGAAGTATTGAATGGAAGTGGCTACAGTGAGGAAATTTCCTTCGTTTCGTGACTTTCAACAACTAATCTAATCGTGTTTCAGACCGAACCATCGACTGGTGGACACTCGGTGTCCTACTATACGAAATGCTCTCGGGTCTACCACCGTTCTATGACGAGTCTCCCGATGTAATGTATAAAAAGATCCTGAACAACCCGCTCGTGTTTAGCGACGTCGTCGGTGCTGAGGCACGTAGCATCCTCACTGCACTCCTTTCGCGTGACCCGACAAAGCGTCTGGGTGTGAATGGGGCAGAGGAAATCAAGAAGCACCCGTTCTTTGACAAGCATATTGATTTCGCGAAGTTGATGCAGAAGAAAATCCAGCCGCCGTTTAAGCCAAAGGTGGCCAGTGCTGTGGTGAGCTCTCCCATGAGGACGTCATATCTGGCATGAAGCGGTATGCTAAGTGAACTTTTCACAGGACGTTTCGAACTTTGATGAGTTATTCACTTCGGAGGAGCCCATGGATAGTGTCGTCGAGGGTTCAAAGCTCTCTCAAACCGTTCAGGAGCAGTTTGCAGGCTTCTCTTACAACGGCTCTGCCCTTCCTGCTTAAAATCACTAACTTCTTCGTCGTTTTGGTTGGAAAGAGCATCTATATCCTTGTCTTACAATAAAGTGATCGAAACCATTTGCTAATATTTTCTCAATTCTTTTATTGCTTCGTGCGCTTAAACTTCTGCAAAGTATCAGCTTGGATTAATACACTTGTTCGGAACTCCTTGCCCCCCTGGTGTAATTTATCCAGTCATCTAATAGCAAATACCACTTGATTAAATGATCTTTGACATTCGGCCACGGGCTATCGCTACTGTCGAAAAAATCGGGTGCGCGTCAACGTGTTGTGATTACGTCACGTTACCCGTGTTCGCACAACACCTTTCCGTCGTTGCACTCCTCTCGTCATCTAGTCCAGCTCGTCGTCCCTTCCCTCCTCTTCTTCCCACTCTCAACTCTCAACCATGTCCGTCGCGCTCAAACCTAGCTCATCTCTGGGCTTCAACAGTCAGTGCTTCTCACATGCTCTTAGTCAACATTAGCAACCGATACTCACGAATCGCCGTGTGTTGGTTTGGTTTCGCATCTGGCATCAAACTGAACCTTGAACAGGACCGTTGACGCAGCTCGTCAAACGCAGTCTAACAGTCACGAATAACAATGACATTCCTGTTGCGTTTAAAGTCAAGACAACAGCTCCCAAAGTAAGCCGAAAGTTTCTCATTCTTGCTCGTTTTTCGTAGTTTAGTAGCCCCACCACTCGTTATCCAACATTACTGATGTTTTACTTTTCTTTTCCCTCCTTCGGTCTACTTGTGATAGCTCTACTGTGTACGGCCCAACTCGGGAAGAATAGAGCCAGGCGAGAGTGTCGATGTACAAGGTGCGTGGACTCCTCATGGCTGCAAGGCCCTTTCATCCTTGCATCAGCTGATTTCATTCTCTCTTCACTGCCGTCTCCTGTACTTCCCTCGAATGTCGCGCTATCTCTCAACATCCTCGCTTGATCCTGCCATCCATCATCGCCTTCCTGTGCTTTTCCGTTTTAATTTCGGTGGTTCATACACGCGCGTACATGTGTGTTGCGTGTGGAATGGTGTTGACATGTGTGATATGTGGTGACGGATCTCGTTCTGCTTCCGCGACTACTCGGTTTCGTCTTTCTTGTGCGTCATGGCTATCGACCTGTGACAGTCCTGCTGCAAGCTATGAAAGAAGATCCTCCGGCAGGATCAAAGTGTAAAGACAAGTTTCTCGTGCAAAGCACCTTTATCACGCCCGAGAAAGAAAATCTTCCACTTCAGGAACTCGTGAGTCGCCGGTCTTTTATTCTATTCTTATCTAGAACGCGTGAAAATGTGATTGACTGACGGTTTGATTGATGTAGTGGAATGCTGCGGACACGAGCGAGGAATCCAAAGTTCACCAACAAAAGATCAAAGTTGTCTACCTCCCACCTGTCGGCCAAGAGCTACCCGAAGAAGATGAGCAACCTAGCTCTTTCATGGATCACTCTGTGCGACTTTTTAAATATATATTCCATAATTGATTCTAGCTTGCTAATGCTCGACTTTTTTTCTTCTTCTAGCGCTATAGCACGGTCCGTCAACCAGAAGCGAACGGACACCCCGAGCTTGGTGTCCCTCAGGAACCCCAAGCACCCCTCGAACGCGCCTTCTCCCCTGCCGCTGGTGACTATTCTGTCCCGGAAGAGCAGGTCGAGCATCACCACACCCCCGCAGCTGCTCCCGTGCCCGTTGCGAAAGACATACACCGCCTTTCCCAGCCACAAGCCCAACCTCTCGTCGCACAACACTCCAAGAGCGTCGCCGAAGACGAACTGCGCACCCAACTATCCGCTGCCCAAAACGAGATCAACCGGCTACGCAAGCTGCTCGAGTCGATTCCGGAGCCGAGCGCAGAGGAGGCGGGCATGGGTCTGCGTAGAAGACAGCGTGCGCTCTCGTCGACAGAGAAGTCTGATACGATGACAGCGTTGAGTGAGAGGACGGGCTTGAGGTCGGATTTGGACGGGGCGACGGTGGTGGACAGCTTGAGCTCGGGTGGGCCGGACGGTGTGAGCCCGCAGGTGGTGTGCGGATTGTGTCTGGTCGTATTTGTGATGACATATGTTTTCTTCTGAGAAGGGGGTGGGTTTCGTTTCAGAGTGGATATAATGTGTCGTACAAGCCGGGATAATCCACCCAGCAGTCTCAGTTCTACCTTCAATTCAACTCGGTCATATTTTGGAGTTACTTGCCTATTTCTCCCCTTTCCCCTTCTTCTTATTTCCCTTCTCTTTCTTATCTTCTTTTTTACCTCCCCCTCCTCCCTTTCCGAACGCCTACGAGAATTCCTCTCCGAACAACATCATTTTACTTCTATAGTCCCTTTTCGCCCGTCCGCCTTTTTACTTCGACTCAATCCTACTGCTTCGCGAATTTCTTATCTTATGGTATGGTCTCCGCTATTGTGTACATAAACGCAATTTTTTATTCTCTATCGTTTTTCTTTTCTTTTCTTCCGATTTGTATGAGTGTGCGTATTGAGTACTAAGGTATAGCCTTTTAGGGCATCTTGCTTTTTATGGTAAGCTGCGGACCCGCAGTGCACAATCCGTCGAATGTTTCTTCTTTCTTTTCTTTCTCCAAGCCCCTCGAGTCATAGTCGTGCGTGTTTCAGCAGTACCGTAGCAATGCCAGCTACGGCCCATCCAACCGTCCGTGGCGCAGTGCTCAACGATTTCCATTATATGATTCCTTTGCAATTGCAAGCAGAACACAGAATGGTCTTCTTCCTGGAGGTGTGACTCATTTACTGGCCATTGCGATCATGGGAATGCGGTTTCAATACCATCCTGAACACTCTGTCACCGGAAGTCGAAACTGGGGAGAGAAGAAATATCCCTTCTTGTACGATACGAAGATTCTCTGTTCTCTTCACGAGTGCAAAGTAGTACTTACCCTACAATTCACTACATTTCATCAGTCAGCATCAGTCAGCATTCGCATTCTTAAGCTAATCACCTGGTTATTTTGCACTACAAGCCGACTATGCACTAGCAATCCGGCTCTTTATAAACCCTCCCCTTTCCTCTCAACCCATCGTTAGGCTCTTCCAAAGAACCACTGCGTGCAAGTACCCAGACCAATTCCCATCCAGTATGTCAGAATCAGAAGTGCGGAAACGCAAGGCCGATGACAGGGATCCAGAGCAGTCCAGTGGATCCCGAACGAAGCTGACAAAAAGGGACGAATTCAAAGACGAAGGTACGTATCTCACTTCGGTTGGGGAAATTATACTGATAGGGTCCTTGGAAATACACAGAAACAGCGCGCGAGACTTACTCTGAGCGAACCGAAGCTCTACAACAGGCAGAAGCCAATAAAGAGCAATTCGAAAGAGATCATGGGTTTTCAAATTATTACGGAGAGGCAGAAGGCTTCGCGGAAAGTAAATTGTCTGAAGACGAGCGCAAAGTCTATGATGCAATCCGCACCGATATTCGCGAAAAAGCCATGCTGCTCAACACTGCAAAGCGAGTTTTTCACGAACAACCTCTGTGGAGACGCCCGGACGATGAACATGAATCCTCTTCGAAGAAGCCCCCTCCGAGTCTTGGTGCGTGAACATGGTATTATGATTATTGCTCTGTATCACTCACCACTGAATGTTTGGACAGACACTCGCGAAACGGAGGCGATAAACGCTTGCGATGTGGCGAATCGCGAATTCTTCTATGCCAACTTGAAGCGCGAGAAATTGCAGGCTGAGTTCGGTATCGCATGCTTCACTGCTAGCAGGGAGGATTTGCTTAAACTGATGACAAAAGACCAAGTTGACCGACTCACTGATGCGGAAAGGGATTATGCGAGGAAGAGGGCAGCTATGGATACACGAAAATCAAGCTTCAAGGCGAGGTTTCCGCATCTCCACGGCGAGTTTCCAGGTCTGCCTGACGCAAAGAACGACGAGGGGGTGCTCAAGACGCTACTTGAACATGAATACTATTGTGCAGAGTGGCATCTCAAGTTTCAATGGTACGACATCGATAATCGTCTCGAAGTGCGAAAGGGGAAGATGAAGCAACGCAACGATCGAATTCGTTCGTTTAATAATAAGAAGGAAAGCGTTCTCGAAAAGATGGGGAAATTGGAAGCCTTGATACCGTCATCTAATGCCACAGGTTACCCAGTTCGCTCGACTGTACTCACCGACCTATTGGAGAAGGTGCCATCATTATCCAAGGCCTAGCTACATGCATTCCAGGATAGCGGGTGAATCAGGAGATATGGCGCAACGATGTTATACAATCTAAGTACCTTTTTGTTCATAGAAAAGTTTACAACATCCAGGCTTCCATGCACTCTCGTAAAGTCTTGATAACTGAATTTACTTTCTGTATTTCAATCTTATGGTTAAATATCTGAAAGAACTGCAAAGAAGCTGACTTGGCTCATCGTGGCCAACGGGTTGTGCTTAGAAAACGCTGGGAAATTAAGATGTCGACTTATTTATCTTTTTGTCTCTTTAGAAGAATCAGCGGTATCGCTCTTCAATTCTCCGCAGTGGCGCATTTCAATTATAGCATCTAGTTGTAAGAACTCAGACACTCCCGAGAAACTGCTCCAACGATCCTGACAATAAGCGATGAACATGCTCAGTCGGATGGCCTGTGTCTGTTTCAAAAAAAAAATTATTAGAAATGGAAAATTGATTTGTATGCGTTATATGAGCTTACTGTACCAAAAGAAACCGGGGTCATCACATTCGCAGTAGCTGGTTATTCGTAGCGAAAAAATCGCGTCATCAAAATACACGCGACAAACAGTAATCAGTCACTTACCCAGTGACATTCATGAAGTCGAAGTCTTTCGCATGATCAAGCGCAAAGTTGAACCATTGGTGTGCATCAAAGAGAAGCACAGTGGTTGCCCTTTCCTCTGCGTGTCCTTGAATTATTTCCGACTTTGATGGGCCGGGCGAAGAGTGGCGCGCAGCAAACCCCTCCACTCTTTCTCTCAGCAACGTATTGAAAAGGTCCACGTTGTTCTTCTGAGCATCATGCAAAGAAGAAGTCAGGGCCGCAGGTGTGCGCTCCATGGGAGGGATGGTGAGGAAAATATGACTGGGCTCGGAGGCGGAGGCGTGGAAACGTTCAACGGCCAGGAAAAACGAGTCCATCTCAATATTATAAAACACCTCGAAATCGTTGATCTAAGGCATTCGTTAGAAAGAATTCGAATAGTTAACCATGAAGCTAAACACCCGTACGGTACTGTTCCCAGTTGAGTCACCGACGTCGTTTATTCCGATCCACCACACTGTAAGAGTCTTTCCAGCAGGATGGGGTAACACATTAGACGCGTATGTTACCCATTGGTCGACCTGGTCAATCAAAGGAGTCGTGAAGGGATGATGTAACGGTAGTCTGTAATCGTTCAAGAATTCAGCTAGTTTTAGCTATCTGTGATAGGTAGGCAATAAGTAGCTAACAGGTTCCCGTCAATGTCTGCACCGGCGAATGCGAAATCCCAAAGTTGGGTTGGCGAGCAGGCAGAAGGTTTACCCTCAAAGCAGCCCGTCAAGAATTCGATCTGTAGAATGAACACATTTTCATTAAAATAATGCACGGGAGAGGGGAAGAGGGGAGGGCGTTAAGGAAGGTTATTACCCAATTGGCTCCATTTGAACTCGTCTGTAGATATAATTAACAAAGTATCGACTACCGATGAAAATAATCATTTAAGACTCACATTTCGAAAAATAATTTGATCTTCACCCAACTTCTCTGGCGTGAAAGCTAGATTTTGAAGATCGCCGATGAAGCTACGACATTTATGCATCGATTCCTTTTTCTTCTTTCCCCGAACCCCATGTTAAAATTTCAACAATAACCCTTACCTGAAGTTTGCCAAACCGGCCGTCCCCTGCACGAAAGTGTACGAGTCTCCAAACGCGTAAACGTATTGAATATCGTCCCAAGCAAACCCGTTTGTCGAGTTTGAGATAGCTTCGCCAAAGGAAGGTATATCCGGACTTGAGAGGACTTGAGTTTGCACACTGGTCCAGAAGAAAGCCGAAAGGAAGATTTGGACAGGCGCTAGCATGTTGTTGACGCGATTGACTGGCTTGAAGTCAATTTCAGCTGGAATGGTGTTAGAGCTAAGAACATGCGCTGTAAATGGTTGGAGTCCGCCTGGATTTTATCCTGCTCAAGGGCGGATTCACGAGGTCACGGTCGCAGGCGGGTTGGTCATAAGGCTTTTATTTTGAGTGTTGGCGGGCCGGCAGAAACGCACGAGACAAACATGGACATACAACGTTCTTACCGTCCTCAGGTTGGAAATAAAGCAAGTCATATTCACGATGAGGCGATTCTATTCCTGACAGGAAGCTAAAAGGTGCGCTGGTCCTTTCAACTTTTCTTGTCCTTACCACCAGGCAGCCATTCCCTCCACCCAGTAGCTTCCCAGCCCCTTTCAAATCCATCCCTCGAGAAACATTCTTTAGCCCATGCACGACCCCGTTCGCGCATCGCGAGTGCATCATTTGCGCTCAGAGTGAGTGCAGCATGCAATGCGTTGGCGAAGGAAGATGCATTTGTCGCATGGAAGCCGGTGGGTTGACCTTTGTACGGTACGACGATGTCTCTGAGGGGTCCGGCAGAAGCGTGAACAACCGGAATCGCCCCAGCAGCCTATGTGGGAATTAACAAAATGTGCCGCATTAATGAAGGACGATTAGAAGACGGGAAAGCGCACGAACCAAATATTCGACGACATTAATACCAAAGTGTTCGTCGATCATGGTGTTCATGCCGATACAGGCGCGCGCCAGCCAGAAAAGAACATCCGCATGCGGGGCGTTGATGACGAACTCGACTGAGTCCTGAAATCACCATCGCGATTCCCCGATGTCAACTATTATCAATTTAAAAGAGAACAAAACGACTTACAATAACACCTAAATCCTTGGCAAACTTCTTCAATCCTTCCACCCTTTCTGCATCATCGTCATTCCGAACTCCACCAATCATAATAAGTCTTATGCCAGACGCGCGGTGCTCAGGGTATTGGCTGAATAGTTCCGCAAGAGCACGGATCTGCATTGCATGATCTTTTTCAGGTCTGTACGCAAGGATTGGATACTAACGTCATGACGAAACAAAAACAACGATCATTCAACGTACCGAAATTGTGCGACGCTCACAATGACTTTCTCCCTATTTTGAAGCTGAAATCCGGTGAGTTCCTCCGTCTCACAAGGAGGATAAACAATCGTTGCCGAGCCCGAATTTGCCTGTCTCTTCGAAATACGCTGAACTTGCCGGAGGAACCAAAGAGGTGCCATTATCACCCAGTCCAGAAACCTCAACAATCCTGCAAGAAACCCAACCACTCCGCTGGGCCCGTTCCATCTTAGGATGCCATCCACGTGTTCTTTCGTCCACGTCGAGTTCGCCATCAAAAATGTCGCACGCGTCAAACAGGCCTTATACGCTATCATGAAAACGAGATAATACACTTCCTTCCCATAAGATAGGATGCTCGAGCGCGCGATTTGCGAGGCATTGGCGTAGGTGTTCGTGCGCGCCCTGACACGAGAGAGCATCGACGTGGAGATGGTGGGATAATGAACGTAAGCACCTATAGATGTCGGGCTGGAGCTGAATGAGGAAGAGAGGAGAGCCACGACAGGATAGGTGAAAGCGTAGCCCATTGTGTCTTAAAAGCATTTTTAATGAGCATTGCATTGGAAACGGATGAAGGAAGGTGAATATACCGATGTACAAATCTGGTATACACATGTGCATGGCTTCCCAGGCAAGATACATCGATCCCAAACTCTGACCCAGCAACGTAAAATGAGGCCACATCTTGTCTTCTATCCATTTTCTGTTATTCAGAAAGACGAAATGCAATGTAGCGGGGTCCAGTTCTATGTTGAAGCGGGCCTATAGTTTAATGATTTAAACAACATCACCGGAAGTATGGCAATCCGAGAGACTCCGAATTTACCTTGACTTTCGCAATGATGTTCTCTTTCCCAGCATCACCGTCTCCTGAGTAGATAATACAGATGATGTCCGTGTCTGTGCGTTGTATGAGTGCGACAGCCGTCCAGAGGACGCGTTCTCCGCCTCCGCCCGCGTTACTATTCATTCGTCGAATGCATACGTGTCATCGAGTGAGACCAAGTCGAACCAATCATTTAGATATTTGAAAACGAGCGCTACGTAGAATCAGTCCCGTCTCGATCATAGCCTTCTGGTACGATAGCACGCAGACATACCAGTACGGATGGAAGAACCCGACGAGTCGTTTTTGACTGCGGTCTTTCGTATTCGGCACGCCCAATGACTCTAAAACTTGTCGTCTTCGTCTTGCATTTGATTTGGACAGTCGCGGAGCATAAAAGCGAGCGATAAGAGTTGGGGCACTTATAGTAATTAGAAAAAAGAGAATAAGAAAGGGAGAGGAAACCATCATGGTCGTCAGGAGGGAACTAGGAAAGCATATCGTATGTATATGTGTGCCCAGAATGTCCTGATCTCCCACGGCAGTCTTCGCGGTCGTAGTCGTAGTCAACTATTGAACTAAGTTTGAGACTTCACCACAGAAATGAAATGTACGGATGCTCTTTCTTGAGCGACAAAGTATGCGCATCTTCCCAGCACCGTGTGTTCCAAGTAGATCAGGCTTTAAAAGCGACGAAGATCTCATATCGAGAGTTTGATATGTATATATGAGCCGCAGCTTCCATCGATCATATAATTCTACATCTTTCACATTTTCTATCTTGATGCATAAAACAGGTTTCAACCAATAGTCGCATCTGATTTGCTGCCTTTTTATTCTTCACATTTGTTTCATACCGCAGGTGCTACGGGCCGGATTCTCTTCTGCGGCCGACGGTGCTCGAAGGCGGGTAAAGTCGCACTACCTACTGACAATAGCCAGGGTAGTGTGTGTGGTTATATAGCTTAACCGCACGTCAGTCAGTCTGAGGATTCTTTATCGACTCGTGCTTACAGACATGAGGTCCATCCTGTCATGAACAACTCTCAGTGTCTGAGTATCTCACTAGTACTGGTTCCGAACTTCTCGCGCAAACGCGCGAAGCAAAGCAAAAGAGCTATGATCGACACTCCACTCAAACCTCATCTCGCGGTGATCAGCGCATCAGTTTCTTCTTCCATCCATCACTAAAAAGTTCTGCCTCTCGCGATTATCAGAACCTCTCTGTTTCTGGACGTAGCGACAATGAAACGAAAGCATGCGGACCCCAGAGTGCAATTTTAGCCTTCTGCAACCAAGCCACTATCGCCTTGTTCATCTCCAGATCCATTGCATTATCTGCTCACTTGTGCTGGCTCTTTACAGGCTCCGCCATGATGCGTTGAAGCGGGCGTCCCACAACAAACTTTTTTTGACATCTATCAAGGCTTTCTGCTTGACGGACGGATGGAACATACGTCCATAGCCAAGGTTTGTTCTGACGCAGCGATGAACGTTGAACCTTCAAGTTCCGTCTTCTCAATTGAGTACGCTGCGGACTGGCCCATACAACTCAAAGAATTTCTTCGCCAGATTTGCGGTTAGTACCGGAGATGCCCTTCCCCTGTCTTAAGGTTCAATTTGAAGACTTTAGGTGACTTAGCTGGAGGCCGTCAAACGCTGATGATGCCGAGAAGCCTGGAAGATTGAACGGCCTTACGCATCGGACGCCTCATCTGCTCCGCGAGAAGTACCAAACACGACGTGGCTGTAATGATGATCAAGTGCCGTGCGCTCCGCGCTCGATCCTTTTGTTGGTGAAGTTCAAGGCGATGACTAGTCTATGTACACTCGATGTTGGCCTGCTTCATGCATAAATATGGTCATGCTTCGAGTCTGTTTTGCACATCGCACCTGTGTAGCTCCCTTGGCTATGTCTCGCATGCTTATATCTATTGATGCACAACACGCCGAGAAGTATCCTGATCCAGATGTAGTAATATCTTGGATGGTCACTATGATCGATAGCAGTTGCCTTTTTATTGCTGCTGCGACGTTGTTGGTCTACGATTCCGGTAGGCAGCCCATGCGATGCTTTATACATGTATACGACGCTAACTTTCATGACAATAGTGAGCACGCTCGGGAAGGAGGTATGTCTCCACCGTTAGACCAGCTGATTGGCCCTAACTTTCACCCCCCCCCCCCTCTTCTTGCCCCTCCTTTGGCTTCGTATTCATTAGGTCAAGTACTTTTGGGTAACATTTTTTTTTCGCTCGCTGCAAGTGTCGTTAATGATTATTCCCGGTTAGGAGCCAAAATGGAGCTTCAGAACCATTGTGTACCTCACGGTAGGTGAAAAATTCCAGCTTATCCATCAAATGAATTTCTTATTATCCACAGAACCGCTATCTTGGTATATTCGGAGCTGTATTAAGGGCTCTCGGTGAGGTTCCTTTTATGCCAGTCATATCCAGGTCAATTGACTGACTCTATCTCTGTTAGTGGTCTGCTACAATAATTCATCATTTGAGTGCGTTTACCTCCTTATTCATTCATTAAAAGACTAACCTTGTTTTCTTGTAGATGTACGATCGGATTGTACTCACACAATGAGTTGTTAATCGAACGAAACTTCTGTGCAGGTAGACTCTCACTGTGGGGACCCAGCGTATCCTGTGAATACATATCATTCAATTATTCCTCTTAACCGTCTAATATCCTATTGTGCCTCAGATGCGATCACGATAATTTCAATCGATTGTGAGTGCTCTAACTTCTTCAAAATCTTTCTTCGAAACGGAAAAGTTTCATCTCCATGGCAGATATCTTGACTATCCGAGTTTTGGCTTTGTACGCGAAAGGTCTGTGCCGAATTTGTCCTGGGATTTGGAGTCTCATGCCTTCAAATGATGCTCAGAAAAAAGTTTATCGACAATACTCTACTCGCTATTGGTTATTGAAGGGATCGTAAAAGTGACCTTAATGATATATGGAACAATTATTCTTGATCGTGAGCCCCAACAATTAGCTACCACGGCCACAAATGCTTACCCTTTCTGCACAGCCAATGTTATATATCTAACTGAAGATATGACCACTTGCGCCGAGCGCAGGAAAGTTCCCGTATCCCTTGCTTTGGTTGATTGGTATGTCCTCACGTCGCACAAAAAGATTCAAATCTGACCTCATATTGCCGTATAGGACTTTTCCAACCGCATACGGAACTTTACTCTTGCTGCTCGCCCTGTACAGAGCTTCCGGATTCTGGAGATTAAATGGCTTCACGGGGTCCCGCCTTGTCCGAGTACTCATTACCGATCAAGCAATATATTTCGCCCTGTACGTTTCGTCGATCGTTAAAGTCCTTCTATCTTCGAAGTATTGCTCTTCTTATCTGGTACCTTTCTTTCGATTCTGCAGAGCTATATCATGCACGGTCTGCAATATCGTGGGCAACACTTACAATGGTCACTCTTATGTTCTTTCTGGAATAATGGCAGGACTAGGGAACCCATCGTTACTATGCATTCTCGGAAGTCGGTTGTTCTTTAATCTCAAAGAAGCAGCAGAACATGGTGTCAACGAGGGCACGAATTGGACATCACATCAAATTGGTAAGATCGGGTTTGTTGAAAATCCACACGATGAAGACGTGATTGAGCGAGGTAGAAATAGACCGGGCGTCTTCGTATCTATTTTTGCTGCGAATGCGGAGGAGCGGGAAGTATAGGCGGTTGCGAGTCGAATAAAGTCAACCGACGACTCGAAAGATTCACGCTAAAAAGCTACTATAATTATTGTATTCGACTGGAAGTGAGTGTTATCTACTTGTATATGAAAAAAACTATGCTCTTTGTCATCTGCAGGATGGATCGTGTAATCATTCCTTAGAAGCGTTTGCACTACCTTCCCCGCGGTCCTTGCCTTCTCTAGCCTTCTTCGTAACTTCCAGAGCCAACAACTTCTCCAACCTCTCCGACTTCTTTGGTAATTCTGCCCCATACGCCTGAATAAGACCGCTCGTCGGGGCAAGTTTCTCCTTATACTTTTTAAGCTCGCGGTCAAGTGAGTCGTTCCAACGCTGGATATTCTTGTGGTCAAATTTGTACGTCTTGAACTCAGCTTTAGCTTCTGTCTTTGCCTTTTTATGGTCATCCAATCGTCCATGCCAGTACGCCAAATTGACTTCAGCGCAGATGCAAAGGTGATAGTACTCTGCAGCAAGGGCTTCGGACGTCTGCCAGCCTGGATTACCTTCAAAAAGCTTTGGGATCTGGACGCCCTCTGGCAACAACTTCTTAAGTGCTGTAATCGAGCTATTTCCAGACATGCGAACATTGTCTCGACTTCTGGATATATTCGAGAACTCTTGCTTGATCTCGCTGGTATCTGAGAGAGGGTTCAGTTTCTGATCGATGAAATCAGACTTGTTCTTGGCTGTCTCCGGAACACCTAACACGCTTTCCAACCCGTGCACCCGCCTGTCCACTGAATGCTTCCCCAGGACCTTTCTGACATGGTTGATGATATTCTTCACAATAGTCTGGTCCATCTCGCCACAACGGGCTTTCACGATGGCAACCTTTTGCTCATCAACAATCTTGTCCAAGCGTTTGACCTCATTATACGCATCGAAATCACGGAGGGGTACATCGCCGCGATAAATCGTGATACCAGATAATGGCTGCCAGGGTGTTTCGGGTGTCGGAGTAGTTGGATGTGAACTGGATGTTGAATGTGCTAGTGCTGGGGCCAGTGCGCGCCGCTTACCGCCAGAGTCGCTGGTGCTTTGCTCGATGCCTGAATCATCCTGATAAGGACGTTTCAGCGCTTCCCATGACTTCTGTGACATGGATAATGGTGCGTGTGTTAGTGTAGCAGAGTCGGTCCAAAGTGAGCCAGCTGGATAGGAGAGGAGATGAAAGAGGGAAACAGTAGACACCGTCCCAAAAAGCGAAGAGAAAGGAGACGAAGGGGCAAACATCGGCTGTTACTTAAGCACGAAAGATATTAGAGTGAAGCTTTGCAGCCTCTCACATTGAAAGTGAAAGAGTGCAAACTTGATCTAGTATCTTCTTGGATGCCTTCCTCAATGCATAAGGTATCCGTTGTCGTCACGTACAAAAATTATAACGCCCTGATTGGGAAAGAGAGGCACTTGATCAAGTCAGTCCTATAGATTATCTTTCGGGTCTTTCAATCGCCAATTAGAAAGGCTGTACCATTCCCCGCGAAAGGCCATGCCACAAAACGTAGCAGGATAACATTGCACCATCGCCTTTACTGTATAACAAAGAAAGGCGCATTAATATTGATTTTCATCAATTGGTAATTGAGCTAATCCTGAGATTTCTAACGATCAAGACAGTTCAGTGTATTGACAATAAAACACGAAGGAAAGGAGGGGAAGGGATCTATACTTCTAAATTTCCACGGCCTCCTCCTCTTCTGCTAGCAGCCGTTCTGCCTCCAACGCTGCCATACAACCACTGCCCGCACTTGTCACCGCCTGCCGATACCTCTTATCCTGCACATCCCCCGCCGCGAACACGCCCTTCACACTTGTCTGCGTCGTCCCAGGGACCGTCACAATATACCCATCCGAGTCGGTCTGCACTTGCCCCTTCACGATCGCCGTCGCCGGCTCGTGCCCAATCGCATAGAACAGCCCGTTCACGCTCAACTCCTTCTCCTCCCCGTTCACCGTGCTCTTGATTCGGAGCCCCGTGAGCAAGTTGCCGTCGCCCAAGCACTCGACGGCGACGGTGTTGAAGAGAACGGTCACTTTTGGATGGCTAAGGAGACGCTTTGCCATGATCTTGCTTGCGCGCAGCTCGTCCCGGCGCACGAGGACGTAGACGTGACTCCCATATTTGGTGAGGTACGTCGCTTCTTCTGCAGCGGAATCTCCACCTCCGATCACAGCGAGAGGTCGGTTCCGGAAAATGGGCACAGCACCGTCACACACCGCGCACGCCGAGATACCAGATTGCCAATACTTGTCCTCGCCAGCGAGGTTAAGGCGCTTCGCAGATGCTCCTGTTGCGATGATGACTGTATCGGCTGTTTCGGGCTCCTCGTCTTCGGGGGATGCACCGGTGAAGCTTTCGCGCCAGTATCGGAAAGGACGTTGGGAGAGGTCGAGTTTCGAGATGGTTTCGGTTATGATGGAAGTGCCGAACCGGGCAGATTGGGCACGAAGTTTGTCCATGAGTTCGGGGCCCATGATGCCGTCTGGGAAGCCGGGGAAATTCTCAACTGGAGGGTATCGGATGAAAGAAAGTATCAGTCGACACGATGGATGCAGATCAATGATAGGGTATGAATAATGCACGTACCATCCGTCGTAGTCGTCAATTGTCCACCAGCCGCAAATCCATTCGCCATGAAACCTTCAAATAACACTGGGTTGAGATTCGCTCGCGCAAGGTATATCGCAGCTGTATGTCCAGCAGGACCCGACCCAACGACAATCTGAATCGGGTGCAACCACGCATATCAAGAATCCAGATTAATAGCCAGTCCGCCCCAGTCGCAATGATCAACGAAAAGCACGAGATACCAACGGAAGAGGAAGAATTTGTTGGCATCTTCGACGTTAAGCACTAAGCACACGCATATCACTCACCACTTTCGAGTGCATCTTCGAGCTCCTCCCATTCCCAATCCCACCTCCGCTTGCAGATCCAGACCCGGGCTTGACCCCATCCACGATCCCATCCCCATTCATCGTCTGCCCAGTGACACTCATACTACTCTGATGTCGACTTTGATTGTGTATCGAGGCAAGCAACACTGATCCCAAGATAGGTGCGGCTAACGTCGCACGAGCACGAGCACGAGCAAAAGCGAATCCTCTCGAGAAAGATCTGAAGAATGAAGAAGAGAAAATTGTAGGAGACTTCGAGAGGACGACCGTCGCGGTCGTGTTGTTACAAAAATGCGGAGGGAACGACGGATGAAATTTCAACTCTTTGTGCTCTCAACTTGCTATTTATCAGGATCGGGTATCGCAACGATTCGCAAGTTCAGCAAGCCCACGGCCGAAGCATCACGTGCCCTCACGCACAGTCCAATCAAAATTGCTAAGACTTTGCTAAGCCGCTCAGAGATTCGTCATCTTACCCAGCAGACCGTGTCTTCGTCACTTCTATTTAGGCGATAGACATTACAGACAGAGGATATAATTAATGGTTGATCGAAAAGATACGCTTGACCACGCGATATTCGCATACTGCATATTCAACAACATTCAAATAAATACCACCACACACACATGACATTGCAGGAAGAGTCAATGAGCTTGCGCATTACATTAGACAGTTAAAAGATGAAGAAAACGTGGACGTGATCCCGTATCGTCCTAGTAATGCAGTCTGATTAAGAGAAGCGCCATTACTGATCATGGCATGAGCTTAAATGCCTGTACCCGACCGACTTGGCCTGTTTTCTTCTTTCGTGGATTTAGATGCACTGGAACGGAGGTCAGGAACTTCATTTACACGTGAGTAAACGTGTAAAAAGCTCACTACTCCGGCAGCTTCACGACTCCTTCCGTTCATAATCAGAGCAACGATCAGGCCGTACAGACCTAAGACTTCCGCAAAAATGAGGATCAAAACCTACGGAATGGCCCGTTAGATAACTTTTGAAAGGGGAACAGTCGGAAAATGCTTACCATGCCGACATACAAACGTGGTTGCTGAGCCGTTCCACGCACACCAGCATCACCGACAATACCAATTGCGAACCCAGCGGCAAGACCAGCGAGACCGACTGACAGGCCCGCGCCGAGTTGGATGAAACCTTGGAACAGGGGCATCTTGTACGTCACTAAAGTAAGCCAAAATGACAAGGGAAGATCGCGACGTTAGCTACAAGCGACCGAAAATGGGATATGGTTAAATATACGCACAGTCACCAGAGATGAGAACGGATACCACGAGACCGTAGATCTAGTCATAGCGAGTGGTAAGAACACAGAATATTCGGTTGTGGAAAGGAGAGGGAACGCACGGCAATGATACCAGCCATGACGACTGGAATGACACACTTCATCATCAAGTCAGGCCTGAGGACGGACATGGCAGAAATGCCAACACCAGACTTTGCCGTGCCATAACTGCAGAACAATAATTGTTAGAACATACTTTAATTTTCCTGTTCATAGGCGAGACGCCACGAGCTAAAAGACAAAACGGAACATACCTCGCGCCAATTGCTGCGCAATCGCAAGAGCACAACGCCAAGAAACAGCCGTCACAATCTACTCTCTTTACCATCACACAACCAAAAAGAACTCACAAGTGAAGACAATCGCGCTCGTGCAGCCCTATTCGAATGAACGAAAGTAAGCAACAAGAAAAAAGAGACCAAAAGACGTCGTCAGCTTCTCGCGTGGCGAGACACCCCAACCAATTCCATCAAACCGAACACGTACCAAGGCACCAAAGAAGGGAGAGTAGATTGGACAGTACTCAGACATAGCTAACGTTCGTTTTCTTGATTGAAAGAAAAGGACAGAAGTACGACGAAGAAGATACCGGGGTGGTGGACGAGGATGAAGAAGAGTTTCGAGGAGAGAAGGGGGCGCCCGTTCAAGAAGCGTGACGCCGCAGGAGAACTGACCATACGGGGACGTTATCCGGCTCACCACGTAAGCTTTGCTTATGTAATTGAAAGTATTTTGTGCTCCAACTTCCAACTCGTCGTTCAAACTCGGGACAAGTAAATCGGACTGTGCTCAAGAATCCGAAATCAAATGGGCTGGAACCAAGCAGTCTATCCGACTTCATTCTGCGCCAAAAGCACGCTGAAAACTGTACGAAAGTGACTTGATAAAAAAGAATACATAGATGTGCCAACTGTAAAACTATAATTAAATGAATATACAATTGATAAACGTGAGTCCGAAAAAACATCCACAAGAAGGCGGCATAGTAAGTCGTGAAGTGGGAAAAAGGAGGCAGAGGAAACGAAGGTCGAAAGACGACGAATCGTCTTACGACAGGATCTATAAAGTAACCATGTATCAAAAAGTTGTCGTGAATAGCAGTAAAGAGGCGATGGACAACTCACAGCTAGCAAGACGATGCAGATCACGATCACGATGATAATAAGGAGACAAGCGGCCCGCTTGCCTGCTTTCCGTTGGTAGTTCGAGGCCGTACTTAGCTCCTGCGCCGCGTCCGTCGTGTCGTTCGCTATCGAGTGAATATTTGACTCGATGTTGTCTAATATTGCGCACGATACTTAGTGAGTAATTCATGTAGCAACATGAGCGGCACGCACCAAGCATCCCTCCCTGCTCTGTTACTAGCGTGCCCAGGTCCCTGAAGATCTCGGATAATTCATGTATGCCAGTCTCAATTTCCCGTATTTCGTCTTCCCGTTCTTGGATAAGGGACTCCTGATAGGCAAGCTCGTGTGGTGAAAGTTGTCTTGAATGCACACGAGTAATCAAAATGAATGCAAAAAGGGGAAATAATCGATACTTACTGTTGTAAAACCTGAGCTTGCCTCTGTTCAAGAGATGTCCCAGGTTGAAGTTCCATTCTACAACGGCCAATATGCTCAGCACACATTTAGAGCAACGGAATAAGAGGATGCGTACTGCTGTCCCTCATGCTCAGCGTGTTCTTCATCCACCGCAATCCTTACTCCCTCTACGACCGTCTTCTGCTTATCTACGCTCGCCTGCTGCGCACGTTGGAGGGCAACGAGCGACAATTGCACATCATGTTTCGTCTTCTCTAATGCAGCTTTTTGTTGGGGCTGTTTCGATTGACGACGTAGACGTAATGCATAAGTGAAAGTAAGAAAGACAGTCGAATGAGACGAACGCACGAGGTTCTTGCCCAACGACATCAACTTCTTTAGGTCGTCCGTTGCACGCAGAGCCATCGATCGCGTAGACTCCGTTAAGTTATGCCTACCCAAATTACATAATAAAGGATGTGATATAAGCTATTCCTGCATATTACATCGAAACTCCGGGACCGGACCATAACCAGCCAACCGGGCACGAAACCAAGCAAGGAGTAAAATAAAACTCACAGTCCTGAGCGGACCTGAGCCTTGTCCTTCGACGTACCGAGCTTGTCGACAAGCTCAAGGATTCCGCGTACGTTAGCATTCATCTTGAATACTTGCATAGCGAGGGACGTCTGGAGAGTCTGGAAGGCAGCGTCCTCGCGAGAGAGGGGCGTGGAGGACAGCGGCGCGTGTGGCGCCTGGGCAAGGCCCGTCTCTATATCTTGAAAGCTCATACTTGCTTCGTTAGTGGGACAAGGTGTGCCGGAAGAAAGTATGAATGGGAAGGTGAGAGGTGTATATATGGGAGTGAGGGTGATTCGAGTCGAGAGACCTCACAGTCGTCGTCGTCGTCGTGGACAGCGGCGGTGTGGGGACCGGTAAGCGTCGATCATTGGCCAAAGAGGTCAACGGAGTACTGGTCACTGGTCCCCGACTCCGAAATAAAATGACCTCACGGTTCTCTTTCGTACCTCTTCTTTGTCTATCAACCCTATTTTCTGGGTTTCATCAGACTTAGGTTCACTTATTTTCATGGGATTCATGAACTTATGAAAGAGAAAAGGAATTTGCATTCCAGCACCCTAAACTTTCTTCTCTCGCACTTGCTTTCAGTTAGGAATTATCTTCATTCGACCTTCTACCCCGTCATCACTTCATAGATTTGCATCTGTACGACGTACCCCACGCGTTGTTGAGCAAAATGACGTGCGTATATCTCATGTACACTTCAATGCCTTTCAACTGAACTCCGATCACAGCACCGAACCACCCATCAAGAAACGGAAGCTCCTTCCATACGTCCTCGTTCCAAGCCGTTCACCGTCCATCGAACTCTCCCCAGGGAAGTCTGCGGCTTCCAGTACTTCCACCCCACCCGTATCCCGCAAGAATAGCGTGTCAAGCTCAAACTTGACTCCGCGCACCCTCCCCGTAGCGTCTTATCTCCAAAAGAATCTGGGTGATTCACGAAGCTCGACATCCTCCCCACGCGGAAGTCCATCAGCGACTCCATTCCCTTCGGCGCTCAACTCTTCATTCAAAAAAGTGTCTCTCAAAGAAGCTGCGCCGAAGTCCTCTCGTTCGCACAACCCCAGAACTCCTCAGCGTACTCATAGTCCTTCCACACTCGTCATCAACGGCTCGGATCCTTCAACGCTTCCGGACCGTGTATCGAACTCGACTCCTTCGACTGCTGAACGCGCTCGTCATCCCGCGCAATGGATAACGCCCTCCCGCGCTTCGAGTGCCGATGAGATGAATATTGGACATATGGGGCCCACTATCAGTGCCACGACATTTCCACCTCCGCAACAACCTGTGCCTTCCTTTCAGGCGGTTCGTGACCCTCTCCTTGCACCTCAGGTTTCCCCTAGAGCGTCCCAAAACACTACCGCCATACCACAACTATCAGATGGATGGGACCTCGGAAATAAAACACGGCAGCCTGAATTATCGTTAATACAAGGGACAGGCTCTAACAAACCCGCCCATGTCTCCGTCGCCGCACCTGGCACACCTATGAACACCGTGAATCATGAAAAGGCGCAAACACCAAATACAGAGCAACCATACGTACCGGTACCAAAGAAAGACCCAAGTTCAGAGCCGCCAGGCCCTCGAAAGCATACTTTCATGAATCCCGAGACTCTCCGCCAGTGCAAGCGTATCAACAAGCGCGATATTGCCGTCCTTGAACAGACGTGCAGAGCTGCCTGGGACGAAGACGACACCGCACACGTTGAGAACACACGTGAATTGACGTCGGACCAGGATCAGGCGAACCGCGCCTCGGACTTGAGCGTCACGGAAATGGATCGATCGAACGATCGGCATCGAGGGGGTGAAAGCCACGACTCGAACGAGGGTAATACTTTGGCGTCCAAATGGCGGGTGACGCCTGCACAGCGGTATGTGGAACTGCTTGAGCAGTTATACGGGCCTGGGGACATACACAGGGGTCACGGAAGGAAGCCTTACAATTATAAAGTGCGTTCAGACAACCTGTCCATAACTCATGTTTTTCATTTTATTTGTTCCATATCCCGAATTTCGCGTTCCGCACTTGATCCGGTAAAAAGGCAAAGGCGCCAGTCAACGCAAACCCAATCGGCGCACAAATCATTAACGCGCAAGCGCTGCTGCTTCAGCAACAGGCACAAACTCCAGTACAGGTCCATGTACAACAAATGCCGCTTCGGGACCTCACGCCATCTCTTCCCACTTCGTACACGCAGGACACGCTACCACCGGCTCCACCATCCCCATTATCAGTCGCCGATCTCCCTGTCTTTGGACAACACCAGACGACCGATCCTGACCCTGAACCAGAGCCAGGCCCGAGTGATGTAGCGGAAGCTGATCTTCTCCCAGAATTCGAGGCAACACCATCGATTTCGATGTCAGCGTCCAACTCGGAGATGGACGCAGAGCTTACAAACACGATGCTTTCTCAGGATCTTGATGTGGATCATCTACATTTCCAGGTAGCACCGCCGAACGTCGCTCAGAGCGTAGGGAACGTCGTATCTGGCGTATTGAAACCCACTTTGAATGCATCTCCGTTGTCGGACGGGCAAGAAAGTGGCAGTAGGGGGAGCGATGTCGGCGTTGAAGCTGAGTCAAACTCATCGCTTGATCCTCGTTTTGCTTCTGGTCGGAACTTTGGCACGGACAGCGGTACTTGGAACTGAACACCGCAGCGTATACATGGTTTCGTCTGAATCCGACAGTAGTTTACGACCCTGAACATGTTCTGGCCCTTCGGACATTGCAATCCAACAGTTCACCTCCATTTCGCACTCTCGTAAAGAAATACGTTTTTATGCATGTGTACTAGTACTTATCATTTTCATATTTCAATTTATACCCTTCGTTATTGTGCTATACAGAGTCCAATCTTCATGAGCGCTCAAGTCGAGAATTCGTCAGATTATTGGTGTACGTCGTTCTTTAATTATTACAGATTTCATAGAGAAGGTAAGTAAAGCATGTGTCGGTGGTTTAGATCAGGGATGATGACGGAGGACCGTCTCGTCGCCTTGAACAGCGGCAAAATTCCGTAAGGCGTACTCAATGGACTGCATGAAGGTCTTGCAACCCACACATACCCCTCAAGCTTGTCCTGTCGAATTTTGCGACTTCGACTTGTGGAGAGCTATCGGTGATACCAAAGAGCTATCTAGCACAACCGGTCTTCCTTCGTTGCAGACTCGGGAAGCAGATAACGACTTTCACCAAGTATGGTTTACGACGACGAAGCGTACGGAACGATATGGCACCTATGCAAGCATCGACGGATATCAGAGTCAGCGGTAGATCCAGACAGGGGACTGTAACGGCCTTCAGAGCTTACCCTAATAATCCCCGTCCATTCCATTTACTGGGTATTAAGGTGAGTGTAATTAGTTGAGGTTGTTCGTCATCTCCTTGAGCATCGATGCTCCGGATGGCTTTGATTATTAAAGGTCGCTAAAACGCGCGCATATATGCGTGGAGGAAGAGGTACAATTAGCGGCAGCAACGTTGCGATCAATACGAAGGAGAGCTCACGTTTTCATTAGAAGTTACGAGGCTCGGTAATCTTTCAAGCGGACTTGGGCCCCCCTCTCCCACGTTTGCAGCGCTAACGCTTGTCGATGACGAGGCCAGCGAAACGATCAGGTCTTCTCTCTTTAACCCAGCCGCCTCAGCAGGACTCCCAGGCGCGACGCCATCTACTCTCGCAAACGGCTTCGCATTCACATCCATTTCCACATCCTCAACACCACTCTTCTCTTGGATACTGGTCGCCCCATCTGGCCCGCCCCTCGCAGCATACACCTCCCCAAGGACCCTCTCCATCTCGCCCCTCAACCCCTCCAAGTCATTCCTCAGCTCCAATATCCGTACCCTCGCCTTCCTCACCGCCCAAAGATCCAAATCATCTCGAGATAATGGGAAGCCCTCCGCGTCGACGAGGGGCGAGGTGAGGTCGCTTTTGTTGGTATCGAGGATGGCGACTTGGGCTTCGAGTGCGGATTCGATGGCTTCTTTGGCTTTGGTCAGGGATCGGAGGGTTGTGCGGTGATCGGAGGTGGTGGTGGCGGTAAGCGTGCTCATTTTGAATGGGGAATTTGGTGCGGGGAAATGGGTCGGTGAAGATATGAACGTCGGTGTCGTCGTTCAAGTTCTTGAAATTGAAGGTCAGAACTCGAGCGCGTCGTAAGTGCACGGCGCAAGCAGTGGCGCACGATACACAGCTAAACTTCTTCTCACGCCCAGACGACGCGCCGCCCGGGACTACTCCTGGAAAGTTTGCAGATTGACTGTATTCTCTTCCTTCAGAACGCTCACGTACACCAGCAAAACTGTGCTCATCATAGTCTGTCAATGTTCTTTCAGTTCCTCTCATCAACATCGCTCATATCAGCCGATCCAACTGCGCTCGAGCTCATAAAAACCGCATGCAATGTTCTGTCCAATGGCGAGGCTACTATTAACGACGTCTGGCCTGGAGTGCAACACAGCGTGAACGAGTCAGTCGAACATCCCCTTTGTAAACAATATGCTCAATATACTTGACAGCTTGATCGCCAATCGCGACCTCCTAGCGCGTTCCAGAGAGAACCTACGCGGGTTGAAGAAAGCATTGAAGGCGTTGCAAACACTACAAAGTTCTCTCAACGTCAAAGTCAGTCATTTAGAACCCACGATAACCGGGGCGTCGTATCATTGTGCCTTCAATGATCTCCCGGACGAAATCTTGCTCGCCATTTTGAAGCACGCTTGGCCAACATGGCATAATGAGCTAGAGGGAACGGAATATTGGCGTTTTCCTTGGCTTTATGAAGGCTATTTAAGACGACGGAGAGACATTCGACAGCTTTGTCTCGTGAACCGCCGATTTCGCGAACTTATCTATGGGACGCCGACATTCTGGAGCGACCTTGGCTTCGAACGCGAAACCGAGACAGTCCGACCTGAAGCGAAACCAAAGTTCGAAGCCACCATAACAAGAAATTATACAATGTCCAAAGCATGCGGGCAATTCCAGATTCTCCTCGGGACGAGTTCGGTAGAGAAAGTGATGGTGTATATACCTCAGTGTACTCATCTTTTCGTTCAGCCATCCCGTTTGGATCTCACGGATCTGGGTCGTTTAGAGCAAGACAAGATCTCGAATGTTCGTCTCCCAAATGTCACACATTTAGCGGTTGGCGACGACTGGAAGGACGAAACGATCACGCTCTTCAACAACTGGACCTTCCCCAGTCTTCAGCATCTCACGATTAACCGCTTCATCTTGCCAACATTAGTGCCAGATAGCTTGACGTCTTTGACTATTAGAGATGGTCGTAGCGAGCTCGGGCATGCCTCATCTTCAAACCTTGTTTTACTTCTTCAGAAGACGCCCTTTTTGGAAGAACTCCATTTCAAGTGTGACGTCTATAGTCTTGATGGATATGCGCAAACCATTCACCTCTCAAACGATTTTGCACTTCTCTTGCGACTTACCTCGTGCATCATCACCGTTCAAATCCATGTGGATGTGGATGGGGAGACTATGTCTGATGTCATGATTGGTGAAGGAATACGATTCAACATCAGCCGTCGTCTCGCAAACGTCACACGCTCATTGAAAATTCCCCAGGTAGTTTCACTCAAGCTAACTGTGGACGTCAAGGGACCTTTCCATCCAACATATATGAAGATGGAAGACATGTTCCCTAAGGATTACGACTATTCTAGATTACAACACCTCACCTTCAAATTAGACCGCGAGACAGTTGACGATTATGAATATGACGGTTCGCGAAGTGCCACGTCCATCATCGTCCCAAGCCTCCTAGATCGATTTAACGACCTTGATTCGCTCACACTATGCGTAGAGCAATTCAAAGGATCTACATGGAGGATGGCTGAGCCCATCGCCAGATTGAAGGTTTTCATACTGGAGGATTGCGCGGAGCTGTCTATACCAGCATTCCAAGAACTGATGTCGTTAACTCTACAAAAAGAGGGTAGGAGACTCGAGCAGATACGCTTTATCCCAGATCACTTGGAAAATCCAGAATTTTGGACAGACAGGATGCGAAATAGATTTGGACCAAATGAACAGATTGTTTTCAGTTGATGTTGATGCGATTGTGTACATGTAACTCAAGTTCACGGCATATGTTTAAAATGCTTGTCCCATCTGTTCCTCTGGTACGAGTAATTCATGACGTGCTTTCTTTGTGCTGGCTATGCTTATCGCCCAATCTATATAACCCAATTACTTTTGTTTGACGGAGTGTAATTCACGACTTCTACTACAAAGCGACGACTGAGGACAACATTATTGACACGAAATAGTAACAAAAAAAACAATCTAATGAAAGCACGATCTAACATCCAGTGGTATACATGTTCCCAAGTTGTGCATGCTGCTCAGACTCGGCACCACGCCACAAACATTTATCACCCATATTCATCTCAAGCACCTTCTGATTCTCCTCCCACTCCATCCTCGCCTTCATCTCCTCCTTCTCCCTCTTCTTCTCTATCTTCTTCGCGACCTTCCTGAACCTCCCATCAAAGCTCTTCTGCCTCTCAATCGCCTTCTCCAACCGATTCTGTTCGACGTCGTGAGCGTAAGCATCCCAGTCCTTTGTAGGATTGTACGGGGTGGGCTTGTATTTCCATTCGTCGGGTTCGTGGAAGTGGGTGCGGTAGAATTCTTTGGCGCGCTTCCAGAAGGGTTTACGGTCTGCGTTCATGGAGACGAAGAAGTAGGCTTCGCCGTTGGGGCCCGTGACTTTGGATGCGGCCGAAGTGGAGGCTTGAGATTGTTTTTGCTTCGGTTCGGGTTGCTTTTGACGTCTACGAAAAAGATGAGATCGAAGCACTTGAAAGGGGAAAAGGAATGGACCGTACTTGTTATCGTCTTCCTCTTCTTCACCCCAATAGCGGCCGGTGTAGATATTATGTTCGATAGCCGGAGGCTGACCTTCACGAGCAGGCAAAAGTAACGGCTCGATGAAGTGGTCGGAGTACGCCTCCCAGTCCAACGTCCCTCGGATCGGACTAAATAAACAATCAACACCTGATATCCAGAAAAAGAAAAAGAAAAAGATAAGGAAAACACTCACGGTCTCGGCACAAATTCGTCGTTCATTAGTGCATCCAACACTTTGTTCACAGTCGCATATCCCCTCTCAACTGCTAACAGATACCCTTCCTTATCATAGTGTTGCGTGATCATTTCTCCCTCTACATGCCACGGCCTCAGATGTTCCCATTGATCAAAATACCATGCCGGCCAGTCGGAAGTATCGACGGAAGTGGATAGCAGTACTGAGTTGTGCTGAGCGAGGTTGGAGCCGATACCTGCACGGAGACGATCATTGGGGTCGCCGACGACGTACTGGAAGCCGTTCGTGAGCGGTTCCTGATATTTGGAAATAACGTAGTTAGGTATCTCTTCCTCCTCTTCTCCTTTCCCTTTCTTCTTCCCTTTCTTTGGCTTTGCGGGCGAAGGTGAGCCTGCCTGCTGATCCACGAGCGTTGAGTCGGAGTCAGTACCTCCACTGGCAGGACCACCTCCAGTATGTACGGCCTTGTCCCTCAGAGTCTTCGTCGTGACCGTCCCAGGCGAGACATCGTCCTCTTCCTCATCATAGTCTCTCTCCGCCTCCTCCATCAGCTTGTCGATCTTGTTATTACTCCACCGAATCTTGTAATCCGGCATGTTTCGTCTCGGGACGCTCCGCCCATTGTGTCGCATCGCCCTCGCCATCAGTTTGCCGGCCTCCTTCTCGGATATACCGGTCCTAGCGGGGTCGTACCGGTCGTATATGTACTGCGGGATAGGAGGCTTGAGGGGCTTCGCGTCGCCCTCCTCTGCTTGTTCAGGTGGAGGCTGCGCGTGTCTTTCTATGAAGGATGCTCGCGTTTGTGTCTGAATCGGTTGCGGTTGTTGATAATGATAGTATTGCGGTGGACGTGGTTGCTGTTGCTGTAAGCGTGGATGAGGGTTCTTGAGGATGGACTTGCGACGAGGTGCATCAGGGCGTCGATGCAGAGGCGTCGCATCGGAGGACGGAGATGAAGACAGAGGCGAAGGTCCAGGACCTTGTCTACGCTCGTACGTCGCCCGAGTCGTCCGAGGCTGAGCTTCAGTATACTGTTGCATAGCGTGTCGATATACGAAAGAGGGGGGATCGATGAGTGCTTGGTTGATGATGTGCGTACCTCTGAGCCCAATTTCCCTTCCCTATATTTATACGCTACAGAATTTGGGGAGGAAATGCGCGACCCGAGGCCCGAGACACGGCTCGAAAGCAGTATTCCGAGTCAAGCTCCACGATCCACATAGACCCAGGACTCCGAGACATCGATCTCTCCTTGAAAGACCACGTCTGCCATATCCCATTCCGAGACTCAAACCGATATCCGCGGTACATGCGTTTGTCCCGAGACGCGAGAAGAAAGTTGAACAAAGAAGAACAGGCGGACAGATGGTCCGAGACACAGACACGACGCCGGAGAGTCAAGAAAGAAAAGAAAGTAGAAACTAAGAAAGGCAGAAGTCTCACGTGTTTCTCACGCCTTCAAGTCTTCGGTTTAGGGCCGGCCGGCCATCATCCTCATCCTCATCGTCACCGGAACAGCATCTCCAACTTGGCAGTATCCAACTGAACCAAGAAAAGCCCCAAATCAGAAAGAGTTGAAAGAGAAAAAAATTATATTACGATCTTTCGCCATGAACTTGTTACACATTCGATGTTCAGGGAAAGTCCAAGTACAGTGTGTATATGTATATGCAGCGTCATGTGTATGTGTAGTAAGTGAAAAAAAAAGCGAGGAAAGGAGTACGCGACATTATCGTTGGAGCGGTGGTACGTTGACGGTGGTACAAACACGTTTTGAAGAGAAAGATAGAAGGAAAGGAAAGAGGGGAATGGGAAAAGAAACAGAAACACTGAGTCCGATTAATGTCTCGGAGGACTTGCCATTGAAGCTTGTCTAAACCTCAACAGAAGCGAGCGAAACGAAATGAGACACAGAATGCGAAGGTAAAAAGGAAGTGGTTACTAGTGTAATAAAACAAAATATCGAAACAAAAAAAAGACAAAACAAGATATGACAAGTCAGAGCCGGGACAGGAACACATTGAAAAAAAGAGGGGAGAAAACGCATTATAGGACAACCTCTATTGAGATACCAAATAAAGAATGGAAAAAAGAAACCCAGATCAGAACCCCTAGGAAAGACGAAAAAAAGGAAGAACCATACGACGCTCAACCCGTTCAACCGCTCGCTCGAGCATCCACCAAGCGCGGCTTCCGTTCACCATCCTCCAACGCCCCCGGGCCCATCCTCATCCTCTTACTCGCAATCACCCCCACATCGTCCCCATCCACCTCGATCGCCCGCTTCCCATGCACAGAAGAAACTGGTGTCGCCGCCCCACTCGCCGTCCCACTCGCACTTCCGCTCTCGCCCCTCCCGTTCCCCCCGTTGGCCTCTTCGTCCACCGAGGTCCCGTTCTCATGTTCGAGCCCGTCCTCTGGGCCTTTCTGCTTTTGCGCCTGGACGGCGGCGGCTTGGGCGGCCTGTGCGGCAGCTGCTGCGTGTCCCCGCTTACCACGTCCCGAACTCTCGTTAACGTAGCTGCAATCCAGTTTCCGTCTTTCGCAGCTCTGGCACGTCGGATGTTGGCCGTCGCATTTGGTCTTGCGAGCTACATACGGGCAAAAAAAATGAAACGACAGAAGCAGAAAAAAAAACAATCAAAATAAAGTCAGAACGAGAATGCGCAGACGGCGCAGAGATCACGGCAACATACCTCGACAAAAGTTACACGCGACGACCTTGGGCCCATAATTCGTCGACATCCTCATCCCCTTCGTCTGACCCCTCCGCCTCGACGTAGTCCCCGCAACCGACACCCTCGTCAGCAACTCCCCAGGCTCTCCTGTCCCCGGCGCAGGTGCAATCTTCCCCGACGCGGAAGCAGATGCAGATGCCAACGCCGAAGCGGATCCGGGTCCACCGTTAGCGCTCATCGACGAGGGCGCAGGGGCGCTCGCGCTAGGTGGTCCGTGTCCGCGTGCACTGACAGGTGAGGTCGCCGTCGTCACGCCCGCGAAGGGAAGAGGCGCGAGTTGGTTCTGCTGCGTGGCGTATCCCTGAGGAGGGAGGCCCTGTCCCTGTCCCTGTCCCTGCCCGTTGGTCGAAGATAGGCCGCGAATATGCGTAGGATGGGCATGGGCATACGCGTATTCCCTCTCTCTGTCCCTCACGATCCTCCTCTCGCGCTCCTGTTCGTGCTCCCTCGCTGCAACCCTGGGCGAAGCAAGCGTTTCCGCAATCATGAGATCCACGTTATTCGACCTCGTGGTCCTCCCAGCACCCACAATCCCAGAAGGTGCGGCTGCAGCTGTCGGCAGCTCATAAGGAGCCGGACGCTGTTGACGTTGATGGTGTTGAATCTGATTCTGACTCTGACTCTGATGAGTATACCCTCCGCGTCTACCATCCGCCCGCGACGAGTCACCCATCCTAGAGCTACTACCGCCATTCAAATGCGCCGAGGTCATTTCACCATCTTCCCCACCAGACACCTCATATTCCGCATCCGCGTCCTCCCCAAGAGCGTCTTCCTCGCCTTCTTCGTTCATCGTGCGAGCGTCGAGGACCTGCGTCGAGTTGTCTACTACGTTTCCTGGAGGGATGGTCGAGGATGCCCCACGCCGGCGAGCGTGGGCTTTATAGTCGCATATGTGACCCCGCTTGATGCACTGGGAACACAAAGGGCGGCCTCCGTCGCATTTGAGTTTGCGAGCTGTAAGATATAAGAGACGAACCGTTGGTGAGTGAATTGATGATGAAGCGTTTAAGATAATAATGATACTAGTTAAAAAAAACTCACAGCGACAAAAATTACACGCGACCGTGATCTTCTTATTCTTTGGCCTCAGCACGTCTATTTAGGGGGGGAGGGGAGAAGAAGAAAAAAAGCAAGTAGAAATTGATTTTAGGGCTCTCTTTCTCTTTCATTTTGACCAACGCATCGTTTGATGACTTACCAGGTGACGTCCTCCCATCCTCATACACCATCGCATGCGAATGCGACCTCAACCCATACCTCTCGTTCTCCTGCCCCTGTCCCAATCCGTGCCCTCTCTCCTCTCTCATCCGACTTCCACCAACCCCACCAGAACCGGAATTAGGACCAGGACCAGGGCCAGGACCCGCATCCCTCCCCATCGCCCTCTCCCGCTCCCTTTCCCTCTCACGTCCATCAAACTCATACTCATGCTCATACTCCGCCCCAGCGTTCACCCTACCGCCTCCATGATGCCGATGCGCCATATGATGCATCCTCGCCGATCCAGGTCCGCCTTGTCCGCCAGCACCAAGTGCAGGGCCCGAGACGGACGACGCCAGAGAAGGAGGAGGGGCGTTGTGCCCGTGAGCGTGCGTAGGTACCAGCCCGTTGGGGCTTATCCGTGCACCCGCACCCGCACCCGCACTGGGAAGACCAGCGGGGATCGAGACGGGGATCGGCGAGAGGCGTTGTGGGTGATCTATCGGTAGCGATGGTGCGCCGCCGCCGAGGGGACCAGCAGTAGCAGTAGCCATGGACATAGAGACAGCCGATCCCGGTAGAGGACCAGCCTGAGAAGGAGACGGAACGACGCCAACAGGAGACGCGGTAGAGTACGTCGCGTGCCGTGCGGAAGACGACGGATGCACGTAGTCGTAGTTGGCGTTCCCGTTTCCATTTCCGTACGATGGGGAGATGGACCTGTGTGTTGGGTGTGGGCCCGTCGAGAGCGTCGGTGGAGGGGCTTGATGTGTTAGATGGCCATTCGGTGGGTACACAGAAGCAGAAGCAGTGGCAGTAGAAGGGTGGGGATGGAGGAACCCTGAGCCGGAACCTCCCATCGTCCCAGCACTCGTCGGCCTCTCCCTCATTTCCCTCGTCCGCCCTCGTCCTCGATCCAGCTCCCGCTCCCGCTCCCGATCCCGATGACGCCTCCATTCCAGGTACTGAGCATGATCCCTCTCATCCCTTTCCCTCGTCACCTCAGACCAATACTCTACCTCACTCGGATCCAGATCATCAGGTTCCCTCGTACGCGAGTGCGAATGCGAGTGCGAATGCCCGTGTACACTCTCACCGTGTCGATATCCGTGTCCGTGTCCGTGTCCGTGTCCATACGGCGGGGGTGGTGCAGATCCGTACGGAGACGACGCCGATGGGCCAGGGTACGCTGAAGCCGGTGCGTGACCGTGGCCGTGTGCATGAGCGTGCAAATGTGTCTGTATCTGCATCCGCGAATGGCCAACATCTCCCATCTCTCTCTGATCTCTCGGGAGGTCTCTTGAATCGCGTACATCCCGATCCCGTTCGCGGTACCCGCTATGTAAACGTGAAGAATGCGTGCTGGGCACGGTATACGGATACTCGTACCCTCTGTCCCGTTCCCTCTCATGGGAGTATCCTTCCACTTCGTGAACCCTCTCCCTCTCCCTATCCATCTCACGTGGGAGGTACTTTACCGAAGACGCGTACCTCTCCCTCTCCCTCTCCCGCTCTCGACCCCTCTCGCGCTCGCGCTCCCTCTCACGGTACAAAATCTCCCTCTCCCTTTCCCTATCCCACTCTCGTTCCCTCTCCCTCTCCCGTTCTCTTTCCCGCTCGCGCTCACGCTCTCTCAACTCCACCCCGCCAAACCCAAGCCCCAACCCAACAGTCCCCATCCCCGCTCCCGACCCCTGCACCAGAACAGCCGCCGCCGAAAGCGAGCTCGACGACGCCGAGAGCGGGATCGCCGACCCCAGCAGCGCGCCACCACCACCTGACGCTCCAGTGGGCGCAACAGCCGACAACGGCGGAAGAGGCGTCCCGCTCCCGCTCCCACTCGCACTTGCGCTACCCAACCCCGTCGCCACCCCTACCCCCGCACGTGCAGAGACTGGGTACGCGTTCATAGGCGAAAGCGGCATCGAGAGGGAGGGCAAAGGCGTCCTAGGCGTCCTAGACGCCATCACCACCGTCCCCGTCCCTGTCCTTCTTCCGCCTTTCTCGTCCAGACCCAGTCGGTCCCTCTCCCTCTCGCGATGTTCCAAACCCATCGACGGCGCCCCAAGCACCGACGCCGACGCCGTCGTCGTCAACGGATGCGGCATCTCAGGCGGAACCCCGAGCCTGTTATTCGCGTAATACGACTCCGACTCAGCTTCAGCTTCCATCCCTATCCCTATCTCTGGACTTTCCCTCCCATCGCCGTCAACGTCGACGTCGGCACCCAACCGTGCCATCGTCCTCGGCCCGGACGAAGTCGAGGCGTGTACCAGATGCTCTTCACCACGATCACGTTCTCGATCGCTGAACCGTCCCCTGCTCCCGTCCAAAGGAATCGGCGAGTGCGAGCGCGAGTGCGCACGAAGTCGAGGGCCAGAGGGGCTAACGGGCCGGGCCGTCATGTTCATGTTCATGTTCGAAAGTCCCATCCCAGATCCAGAGGGAGCAGGCGTAAGCGTAGGCTGTACGAACGCTTGTGGGGACGTCGACCCTCGTCCGTGCCCGTGCCCGTGTAGAAGTGAACGAGGATGCTGATGAACGGTCGTAGTCGGCGAGGTCGAGAGTGCAGAGTGAGATTGGATGGCGGGCTGTTGGAGATGGCGATGGTGATGATGATGATGGTGGTGATGGTGATGATGATGAGGAGGGTGAGGAGGGGGATGCGTGGGAAGAGAGGAAAGGGGAGGAGACGCCTGGAGCTCCTCCCTCGCCCGACGATGCTGAAACTCCACGCGGAACTTCTCAAAAAGATAATCGCGCGTGTACGTTCGTAAAGGCTACAAAAAAGCACAAAAAGCACAAAACACACCAAAAAAATAGAATCAGCAAAAGCAGAAGCAGAAGCAGAAGCAAAAAGCGATCCCCTCGACGAGCAAACCCACCTGCATATGATGAAACACCGCCCCCCTCAGCGCCACAAAGTCCGAATGCGCAGGGTCGAGCGCGTCGATCGCCCCCCACGGATACCGACGCAGGAACTTCCCATCCTTACGTTCACGCCTCACGATCTCCGCGCCCGTCCGTGTTCGTGTTCTCCGCTTCGCCTTCAATCTAGAGTCTGAGTTGGAGTTGGACAGGTCGAGGTCGAGGTCGAGGTCACCGGAGGGAGCAAAAGGGTACATGTACCGCCTCACGAGCCTCTCCATCTCCCTCTCCTCGTCACTACCAGAACGCTCACCGTCTCCACGCTCGTACTCGTACTCGTATTCGTACCCATCCGTCCCCTCCCCATGCGCATACGCATCCGGCATGAAGATCGCATGTGGCAGCTTCGGTATGCCCAGCGCCGTCGCAGGAGGCGGGGCCCTGTACCTTCCACAATCCCACTCATCCTCCTCGCCCTCATCCTCCTCTTCGTCGTCTTCTTTGGCGTCACCACCCCCACTCGCACTGTCACCCGCACCTTCACCCCCACCCGCACCAACCCCACCCTCCCCCTCAAAGATCCCAAACCCAATCCCAACGCCCGCCAAATCATCCCTCACAGCCCTCTTCACCGCCCTCATCCGCTCCGTCCCCAACCGGTCCGAACACGCCAGCACGGGGAGCACGTTCGTGTACTGGCTCAGGAGCGTGATCGCTTGGAGGTCGAGTGGGGGGATGTGTGGCGGGTTTGGGGAGGGGTGGACGCGGGGGCGGATGCGCGTGTGGGTGCGGGTGGGTTTGGTGGGTTGGCTGGTGTGGGGCTTTGACGTCGACGACGCCGTTGATGTTGACGCTGATGTCGATTCCTTTGCAGCGTCGTCGAGCGACGCGACTTTGGCCGTCTCCGTCTCCGTCTCTGTAGCAGCAGCAGCAGCTGTAGCAGTAACCATCGACGTACCAGCTGCACCGATCACCCCACCCACACGTGACCGCGTCTCAGATCCCGGCGTCGTTCCCGTTCCCAATCCCGGTCCCGAAGAGTCCGAATCTGCTAATAGCAACGCGGACGAAACCGAAACGGACGGGTCCTCCTTTATCTTCATCTCTATCCCCGGATCTTCCACGTGTCCGTCTCCATCGTTTCCATCACCATCACCGCTTATTCCCACCCCTTTTGCTTCCGTCCCCTTCTCCGATCCGGCTCTCGTTTCCATTTCCGGGCCCGGCGTCGGAGTCGGAGTCGAGCGGGTGCGGGTGATGATCGTCGGAGTCGGAATCGGAGTCGGAGTTGTCGATTTTCGGGATTGGCCGTTCGCGTTCGCGTTTTCGCCGACTTCGCTTGTGCTCGCGGATGCGGTCGCGTTTGCGGTTGCGTTTGCCAGCGTCGTCGGCGCCGCGTTTCCCGGATCACGATCACGATCACCGGCGTCCTTCTCCTCTCTTGTCGAGTCGGTGGCGTCAGTTTTGGAATCGACGACGAGCCCGAGTCGTCTTTGTCTTTGTCTTTGCCTTTGACTTTGACTTCCCGACTCCGACTCCGACTCTGGCTCCAGCTCCTTCTCTTCGCCCATCTCGACATCGACATCCGCGTCCACATCCACCCCATCCCCTTCTCGACCTTCCTCCTTCTCGGACCCTTCCCCTTCCGCCATCACCACATCCTCTCCTTCCTGATCCCGCTTCCGCTTCAACCCCACCTTCTGATCCCCTCCACCCATCCTCCCCTTCCCCTTCCTCCGCCCCCTCCTCAAAAACTCCTCAACCCCCCTCGGCATCCCATCACCCTCACCCACCCGTCCCCCCTCTCTCCCAGACCCATCGGCGTACCCGTGTGCATACCCGTACCCGTCCACCGAGCCGAACTCGTTTCCACGTTCGCGCGAGGGTGGCGCGTGCGGGACGATCGTGTCTGGGTCGAGGAGGTATAGACACCTGTTGTGCGATTATCGGTGTGGTGTTGGTGTTGGTGTGGTGTTGGTTGGGAGTCGATGATTAGATAGCCGGCAGCGTGTGCGTGCGTGCGAGTAGATAGAGATAGGTGCAGATTTAAAAAAAAAAAGATATGAAAACATGAGCCGTCTTTCCTTCAATCAACCGCAAATACGAAAGCCAATGCGAATGGCGAAACACGACGAAGGAGAAGGGGGGGGGGGGGAGAGAAAAGGAAACAAAGAAAGAAGAAAGAAAGAAGAAAAGAAACGTACAGATGAACATGCCGATCCCCCGTCCTCGCTTTCTCCTCCTACATGACCATACAACCCAACCAAAATCAAGAGAGAAAAGAGTCAGTTCCGTTCTTCAATCAACCCATTC
>JAFREE010000132.1:45728-68977 GCA_019400425.1 Hymenochaete sp. R1
AAACCAAAAAAACAAACCCCCCCCCCCCCCCCCTCTTTTAAAAACGAACGAAAGAAAAGAAAGAAGAAAGAAAGAACTCACATCCGCAACGCCCTCCAAAAACCTCCCCTCCACGAAGCCAAGCACAGGCTCCAACGACCGCTCGAGCGCGAGCATGTCTTCTTCCCTTACTTCTCCCGCCTCCCTTTCCATTTCCCGTATCTCCCTCGCCTCTGCAGCTTCCCGTAACTCCCTTCCATCCGTTCCTATCGTCTCAGCATCATCGAACATCCCAGACCCAGACCCAGACGGGCCGTGTGGTGAGAGGGGGTCGAATTGGGCGAATTGGGCGAAGGAAGGCGGGGGCGATGGGGATGAGATGGTGGTGGTGGTGATGGTAGTGGAGGGACGGGTGACGAGCGAGGGGGTATCGACGAGCGTTAGACGGACGCGTTGTCTGCTGCTGGTGGTGATGTTGGTGCTGGTCGTGGTCGTGTCGTCAACTTCAGCTTCAGCTTCGGGTTCAGTTTTGGATCTAGTCGAGGACGAAGAGGAAGAGGAAGGAGAGGAAGGCACGTAAACCTCCATCTCACACGTCCGCACCTCTCTCGTCCTCCCTCCCGTTCCCGTTCCCATCCCTGCCCCGCCAACACCACTAACACCAACACCCCTCTGCGCCCCATAAACGAACCTCGCAACGCTCAGCGCATCCTCGTACGCCCTCTGTCTTTCTCTCCTCCTTTCTTCGCGCACCATCTCTGTCTCCGTCTCTGTCTCTTTGAGTTCCAACTCCATCTCGTCGTCTTCGTTGTCGTAGGAGGGGGAAGTAGGGTCCCCTAACACAGACACGGGAGACCCTCCCAACATCCCGCCTTCGATCACGTTCTCATTCGCGTTCTCAGATGAGGGAGCGTTGTCGTCGGCGTCGGCGTCAAGACCCGAGACGCCAGGTCCGGAGGCTGTGCTCGACCCCGTCCCCGAGCCGCCACTGGGGCCGGTATTGGTGTTGGTACTAGTCGTCTCCCCTTCGCCATCGCCGTCCCCATTCGTCGTAGTCGTAGTCGCAGTCACAGTCGCATTCTCCGACGCCAACACCAAAGAAACCGCGTCCCCGTCTCCGCCACTCCTCCCCCCACCCCGAAGAGCCGACGCCGCCGCTGCTGCCGAAGAAGAAAAAGAAAAAGACGGCCCAACGAACTCGGCAGAATCCACCAGCAGCCTCACGAGCGCCGTCTTTCCCCTCCCCGCGCCAGCGACCATGATAGTGTAATGAGGTGCCGGCTCTGGAGGCGCCGGTGCTGACGGTTGGGTCCGTGAGTGTTTTCGAGTTCGAGGTCGGCGGGGGCGGGGGCGTGTTCCAGCTTGGGGTTCGGGTTCGGGCTGGGGTTGCGTGATCGTCGTGTCCGCGTCCGCGTCCCCATCTCCGTCTCCGTCTACGATCTGAGAGGACTCCTCGATAACAGACGTCTGCGTCGACACCTGCGTCTGCGTCTGTGTCCCAGCCCCAGCCCCGCCCCGCCCAAGCGGCCCACTCGTATTCGTAGCGTTCATGATAGAGTTTAGAGAGTTTGGGTGTGCGCGTGTCAGAACGGCTGCGGGGGCGGCGGAAGCAGACGTCGCAGTAGATGTCGAAGGCGAGGTGAGAGACTGAGACTGAGGAAGAGAAGCGCCGGGGCCTGCGGAGTGAGAGTGAGAGCGAGGCGCGGTCGTTGATGTCGTCGGCATCGGCATCGGCGATGGCGTCTCTCCGGTGGAAGTAGTAGTCGTAGACGCGGGTACGGGAAGAGGGAAGGAGGTGTTCAGACGGGGAAACGGAGGGGACGCGTGGCTCTGGCTCTGTCTTTGGTTTTCCGTGTCGCCGTCGTAGTTGGTATTAGTGTTTGCGTTTGTGGTAGAGTGCGAGTGGGAGGAAGAAGAAGAGGGCGGAAGGAGGGCGTGTGGGGGTGGGGGCATTGTTTTCTTTTTTTTTCCTCGGTCACTCGTGTTGATTATTGATGGATGATTGTTGATACCTTTTCGTGGATGAGCCGGCGAGTGCGGAAGGACGGAGGGAACGGCTAAAGAGGGGTCCGGGGGGGGGGGGGGAGGGGGAGACGAGCGTCGGAGGCAGTAGGGAGTAGAGATGAGAACTGTGTCGTCGGAGTCGGTCGGTGACCGGGATTTTGTGATGTGTTGTGTGTCGTGTGTTGTGTATTTGTTCGTTCGTCGTCGTCGGGGTGGATAGAGTAGAGAAAGGGAAAGGAGGGGGGATGAGTGGAGGGACGACAGACGACGGAGGGGGGAGGGAGGGAGAGAAGGGAGAAGAGGGGGGCGAGAGCGGAACGGAGAAGAAGAGGAAAGAAATCCGAGACACGCAAGCGAAAGGAAAAGGAAAGCGAGACGGAATGGGGATACTCTCTCTCTTTCTCTTTCGTTTGTCTGTGTGTAGACAAAGAACAGTAACACTACGAATACTTTACTAGGAAGGTGGTGGGTGGAAGGAGAGGAAGAGACGGAGATGGAGGAGAGAGAAAAGAGAGAAACGGAGAAAAAGAGAGGAAGGAAGAGGAATTTCGGGATCAGTTGCACGTTCTCGACTCTTTCAGTCTCTCTCAGTCTGTCCTCGGCCACGCGCGGTCTTCCCTTTCCTCTCTCTCTCCCTCTCTCTCTCTCTCTACTCTCTAGCAGAACTGATACTCCGATTGCCACTCTGCCAGCAATCAACCCCACCCAGTCCAATTCTCAACTCAACTCGACTGCACCGAAAGGGAAACGAAACGGGAAACACAAACTCGCCGAGCCGCCCATCCCATCCCATCCCATCCCGAAAGCCGAGACACACGCCACACTAATAGTCCCACTCCTCCGCCTCCGAGTCAGAGTCCGAACACGCGCAGCACACCCAGACACCCAGACCTCCTTCGGCCTCTTCTCTCACCCTCATTTGTCTCCCCTATTTCCCCTATTTCGTATTTCCCCTCCTCTCTCTCTCTCTTCACCTCGTCCTTCTCGCCTTCTCCGATCCCGATCACCACGCTTTTCCTTCTCTTCTTCTCTTCCTCCTTCCGTCTCTCTCCCGTCTCTCTCTCTCTCCCAACACACAGAAAAGAATGGACGACGCACCGACTGAAACACACAGACAATCAATCTCAACCCATCCACCAGATCAACACATACAGTAGATCCCCGACATCTCCACCTCCATCTTCTTCTCTTCATCCCCCGATCACGGCGCGCCCGCTCTCACTCTCAACCTTCCACCGCTTCCACCGCTCACCTAAAAAAATTCCTAATTTCAAATTGAAATTTCAAATCGGAATCGGACTTCCAATTGAAATCGGAGTCGGAGTTACAACTGAAATCAAAGTCGGAGTCGGAGTCGGAGTTGCAATTCCCTGTCTGTCGAATGGCTCTGCTGGAATGACACACACCGAACAACGGCATCCTCACTAATAACCAATTCCCACTAATAAATATTGGCATTGATATTGATATTGATAAAGATAAAAACCCCGTCCGTCCCGCCGTCCGCCGCGCGTTGCCCGTTGCCCGTTGTCCTTTCGGCTTCACAATTCGGGACTCGGGATTCGGGATCCCGGGCCCTCACTGATTGACTGACTGACTGACTGTCCCCACTTGGCTTGGCTCGGCCCAACTGATTGCTCACGCTCAAATTCACGTTTTCTTCGTTCGTTCCCTTTTCGGGCCTGAAGCCGCCCCCCCCGCCCCCCGCTCTGATTTCCGGGGTTTGTTTACTCCGACTTTGACTCCGATACCAACTCTGACGACTCGAATAAGCTCGCCTTCGCCCCCACCTCCCGCTTTTTTCGTCCCGCTTTTTCGTTTTTTTCGTCCTCTTTTAACTTTTAACCCCTCGTCAAACGTCTTTTTCACCTCCTAATCCTTACGATCCTCTTCCCTCCCCTACACACACGCGTGGTTGTGTGTGGGATCGGTGAAAGGGAAAGGGGAAGGGAAGGGAGGAGCACTAGTACTACAGGTGGGTACAGTAAAGTTTCGCTCACCCCATTTTTGGAAAGCGCGTCGATCACCGGCGCCGCGGGGATTTTCTGGGTGGGCAAACCATCGAGGTGAGAAAACAACAACTTTCCATTGGACTTGCAGAGAAATTATACGTTAATAGTGATGTCTTATGATATCTAAATGCGTAAAGTCTTAGTTTGAAGTGAGAAAAAGTAAGTTGGATAAGAAAATCACCACGTCGCCGGTGATCGACGCGCTTTCCAAAAATGGGGTGAGCGAAACTTTACTGTACCCACCTGTAGTAAGTAGTACTGATCCCTGAGCGGCCGGGCTGCTGACCACTGCCTACACCCCACCTCCTTCGCAACCCCGAGTAATATTAATTCAGTAAATCCTCCTTCCCTTCGCCTTCGCAACCCCGCATCCGTTTCCGTTTCCGTCCCCAACTCCCGTTTCGGCATCGGCATGTCGGCGCGTTGGTGTGTCAAAGAGTACTACAGCTGGGTAAGTTAGTACTAGTATAATACTATGAATCACCGTGACGCCGCGGTGTGGTGTGGTGCCGTCCCTTGCCTTCCATAACCGATTGTTACCAGTACTAGTGGAGGTCCCCCTTCCCAGCTTGAGCTTCCCCCACCCCCCTCCTCTGACTAGTACTAGTACTGACCCTTTCGACTTCGCCGTGCAATCTTTGCGCCTCCATGGCTGGTCTGGTCCCTGTGCGGAGGCCATCTTATACGTTATAGGGAGATTCGGGCCCGGGCCCCGGGGGTCCTCTCTCGGACCATTCGACATGTGTCCCACCGCCTTTTTCTTCTTCGTTTTGTTTCGTCTTCGTCTCCGTCTTCGTTTGACTTTTCAAGTTCTTTGGTTCGATGTCTCGGAGTCCTGCGTCACGGTCTATGTGGATCGTGGGGAGATGGAGGCTATTGTGTGGAGTTTGACTCGGAATACTGCTTTCCAACCGTGTCTCGGGCCTCGGGTCTCGGGACTCAGATTGTTTTCGCGTATTTCCTCCCCAAATTCTATAGCGTATAAATATAGGGCAAGGAAGGTGGGCTTAGAGGTACGCACATCACCAACTTGAACTTGAACCACTCATCGAACCCTTTTTCAAATCAACACGCTATGCAACAGTACACTGAAGCTCAGCCTCGGACGACTCGGGCGACGTACGATCGTAGACAAGGTCCTGGACCTTCGCCTCTGTCTTCATCTGCGTCTTCCGATGCGACGCCCCCGCATCCGCATCGACGCCCTGACGCACCACGTCGCAAGTCCATCCTCAAGAACCCTCATCCGCGCTTACAGCAACAGCAACCACGACCGCCGCAATATTACCATTATCAACAACCGCAACCGATTCAGACACAAACGCGAACATCCTTCATAGAAAGACACGCGCAGCCTCCACCTGGACAAGCAGAGGAGGGCGACGCGAAGCCCCTCAAGCCTCCTATCCCGCAGTACATATACGACCGGTACGACCCCGCTAGGACCGGTATATCCGAGAAGGAGGCCGGCAAACTGATGGCGAGGGCGATGCGACACAATGGGCGGAGCGTCCCGAGACGAAACATGCCGGATTACAAGATTCGGTGGAGTAACAACAAGATTGACAAGCTGATGGAGGAGGCGGAGAGAGACTATGATGAGGAAGAGGACGATGTCTCGCCTGGGACGGTGACGACGAAGACTCTGAGGGACAAGGTCGTACATACTGGAGGTGGTCCTGCCAGTGGAGGTACTGACTCGGACTCGACGCTCGTGGATCAGCAGGCTGGCTCACCTTCGCCCGCAAAGCCAAAGAAAGGGAAGAAGAAAGGGAAAGGAGAAGAGGAGGAAGAGATACCCAACTACGTTATTTCCAAATATCAGGAACCGCTCACGAACGGTTTCCAGTACGTCGTCGGCGACCCCAATGATCGTCTCCGTGCAGGTATCGGATCCAACCTCGCTCAGCACAACTCAGTACTGCTATCCACTTCCGTCGATACTTCCGACTGGCCGGCGTGGTATTTTGATCAATGGGAACATCTGAGGCCTTGGCATGTAGAGGGAGAGATGATCACGCAGCATTATGATAAAGAAGGATATCTGTTAGCAGTTGAGAGGGGATATGCGACCGTGAACAAAGTGTTGGATGCACTAATGAACGACGAGTTTGTACCGAGACCGTGAGTGTTTCCTTGTGTTTTCCTTTCTCTTTTTCTGGATATCAGGTGTTGATTGTTTATTTAGTCCGATCCGAGGGACGTTGGACTGGGAGGCGTACTCCGACCACTTCATCGAGCCGTTACTTTTACCTGCTCGTGAAGGTCAGCCTCCGGCTATCGAACATAATATCTACACCGGTCGCTATTGGGGTGAAGAAGAGGAAGACGACAAAAAGTACGTTTCATTCTTTTCCCCCTTCTAAGTGCTTCGATCTCATCCTCATCCTCTTCGCAGACGTCAAAAGCAACCCGAACCGAAGCATAAACAGCCTCAAGCCTCCACTTCGGCCGCATCCAAAGTCACGGGCCCCAACGGCGAAGCCTACTTCTTCGTCTCCATGAACGCAGACCGTAAACCCTTCTGGAAGCGTGCCAAAGAATTCTACCGCACCCACTTCCACGAACCCGACGAATGGAAATACAAGCCGACCCCGTACAATCCTACGAAGGATTGGGATGCGTATGCTCACGACGTCGAGCAGAATCGGTTGGAGAAGGCGATTGAGAGGCAGAAGAGCTTTGATGGGAGGTTCAGGAAGGTCGCGAAGAAGATAGAGAAGAAGAGGGAGAAGGAGGAGATGAAGGCGAGGATGGAGTGGGAGGAGAATCAGAAGGTGCTTGAGATGAATATGGGTGATAAATGTTTGTGGCGTGGTGCTGAGTCTGAGCAACATGCACAACTTGGGAACATGTATACCACTGGATGTTAGATCGTGCTTGCATTTAGATTGTTTTGTTTGTTACTATCTCGTGTCAATAATGTTTTCCTCAGTCGTCACTTTGTAGTAAAAGTCGTGAATCTCACTCCGTCAAACAAATATAATTGGGTTGTATAGATTAACGATAAGCATAGCCAGCACAAAGAAAGCACGTCATGAATTACTCGTACCAGAGAAACAGATGGGACAAGCATTTTAAACATATGCCGTGGACTTGAGTTACATGTACACAATCGCACCAACATCAACTGAAAACAATCTGTTCATTTGGCCCAAATCTATTTCGCATCCCGACTGTCCAAAATTCTGGATTTTCCAAATGCTCTGGGATAAAGCGTATCTGCTCGAGTCTCCTACCCTCTTTTTGTAGAGTTAACGACATCAGTTCTTGGAATGCTGGTATAGACAGCTCCGCGCAATCCTCCAGTATGAAAACCTTCAATCTGGCTACGCGCTCAGCCATCCTCTGTGGAGATATGAGGAGCTGGCCTACGTATAGTGTGAACGAGTCAAGGTTGTTAAATCGATCTAGTAGGTGTGGGACGATGATAGCTAAAACACGCGAACCGTCATATTTGTAATCGTCGACTGTCTCGCGGTCTAATTTGAAGGTGAGGTGCTGTAATCTAGAATAGTCGTGAACTTCAGGGAACATGTCTTCAATCTTCATAAATGCTGTATGGAAGGATCCCCCGACGTCCACAAATAGCTCGAGTGAAACCAACTGGGGAATTTTCAATGAGCGTGTGATGTTTGCTAGACGACGGCTGATGTATAATCGTATCTCTTCACTGGGCACGTCATCAAGCACAGTCCTCTCATCCACACCCGCATCCACATGGATTTGAATGTCGATGATGCACGAGGTAAGTCGCAAGAGAAGCGCAGAATCGTTTGAGAGGGGAATGTCTTCCGTATCTCCATTAAGACAAACAATGCCAAACTTGAAGTGAAGCTTTTCCAAAAAGGGCGTTTTCTGAAAAAGTGAAACGACATTTGAAGACGAGGCATGCCAGAGTTCGCTATGACCATCTCTAATAGTTAAAGACGTCAAGCTATCTGGCACTAATGTTGGCAAGATAAAGCGGTTAACCGTGAGATGCTGGAGACTGGGGAAGATCCAGTTATTGAAGAGCGCGATGTCTTTGTCCTCCCAGTCGTCGCCAACCGCTAAACGTGTGACATTTGGAAAACGGGCATCCGCGATCTTGTCTTGCTCTAAACGGTCCCGATTCGTGAAATCCAAACCGGATGGCTGAACGAAAAGATGAGTGCATTGAGTTATACACGGCATCACACTTTCTACCGAACTCTTCTCGAGGAGAATCTGGAATTGCCCGCATGCTTTGGACATTGTATAATTTCTCGTTATGGCGGCTTCGAACTCTGGTATCGCTTCGGGTCGGACTGTCTCGGTTTCGCGTTCGAAGCCAAGATCATTCCAGAATGTCGGCGTTCCATAGATAAGTTCGCAAAATCGGCGATTCACGAGACAAAGCTGTCGAATACCTCTCCGTCGCCTTCTATAGTCTTCATGGAACCAAGGAAAACGCCAATACATTATTCCTTTTGGCTCATTGTGCCATGTTGGCCAAGCGTGCTTCAAAATGGCGAGCAAGACTTCGTCTGGGAGATCATTGAAGGCACAATGATACGACGCCCCGGTTACTGTGGGTTCTAAATGACTGACTTTGACGTTGAGAGAACTTTGTAGTGTTTGCAACGCCTTCAATGCTCTCTTCAAACCGCGTAGATTCTCTTTGGAACTCGCTAGGAGGTCGCGATTGGCGATCAAGCTGTCAAGTATATTGAGCATATTGTTTACAAAGAGGATGCTCGACTGACTCGTTCACGCTGTGTTGCACTCCAGGCCAGACGTCATTGATAGTAGCTTCGCCATTGGACAGAATATTGCATGCGGTTTTTATGAGCTCGAGCGCAGTTGGATCGGCTGATATGAACGATGTTGATGAGATGAACTGAAAGAACATTGACGGACTATGACGAGCACAGTTTTGAAGGAAGAGAATAAATCGAGTGGGTCGGGCAAGCTTAAGATTACTTATTTAGGCAGTCGACTTCCATCCGCAACCGCACCAAGTCGTGTCGCAATCGTTCATCCCTCTTCTTCGTCTTCAAAGTTGACAATCATGATTTCATATTTCTTTCAAATCTCAGTCTCTTCCCCTTCAGATCGAAGCCTTTGACGAAATGGTATCATGAGTGATGCCTCGGACGCTCAGCCATTTGCAAACTTTTTCTGAATCTGTGCCTTCGAAACGCACTCCGAGACTCCATGGGCGTACAACCAGTAACAGCAAGTAGGGGGACAGGCTTTGATGTGTTTTTGAGAAAAACGATAGGTTCCATGAAAACAGAGCTTGTATGAATGTCCAAATCTACTACGAAACAATCATGCGCCTTTTCTCATTTCCTCCCAATGACTCGCTAATGTCTGAGCCGTAAGACCTGACTGTATAGACGTCTCTCCATGAATTCACAAGCTATTTTAGGCTTCCGAACGATTCTGACGTGCATTGTCATTAACGGTCTTGAGTGACAATGGGTCGCGCCTCTTGGCCAGACGTTACATTAAACTTGACCTCGTACCAACTGTCCCGCCATTTGGAGGAATAGGCATGTCGCCGCTACGGTCGGATATGAACGCTTGATAGCTATTTAATGGTTTAAATTGTCGTGAGCCTCAAAAATAAAAATTGAGATGGAGATAACAAAAGACGGACATGGATTGTAGCCGGAACCTCTCGTCACTGGGAACGGATGGGCGCGTGGAAGAAAGGGAACGCATCAAATGGGTTTGTGTGATGTCCCGCTAGATAGGTTACGCATAGTATTACTGAAAATGTAAAATATATGAGAGAAGAATCATGCTCACTACTTCTTTCTTTGGCGTGGGCTTCGATCCAATGTCTTCTTTGAAACCTTTGCTTTTTCGGTAATTCATGAGGATAGTCTTGACCTTTATAATCAAAACGAATTCATCAGAGACCTCCCATTGCCGCACAAGGCCTTTGTATACACATACCCTTCGCTGTAATTCAATCTCTTCCGCCCTCGAACGAGGTATGCCTCCATCCGGGCCCCCGACAACAAGATATTCAATAGGCTTATCCTCTTCCTTGTCCACCTCCTCAAACACATCTTCACGCGCCTTTCCCTTTCTTTTCGGATCTGCTGTAGTAGACTTCTTTTCTAGAGAGGAAGTGATGACTTCCAGATGGGCGTTATATACGACAGCCTGCAAGTCGGCTCCTGAATATCCTTCTGTCGCTTCGACTATGACATCCCAGTCAACGTCCGGAGCGATGGATACTTTCTTGCTCACAACTTGAAGTATCTAAAGCAACAGAAGCCGGTCAGAGATGGAAATGAAACGGAGTAAGTGCTCTTCACCTCTTTTCGATCCTCGAAATCTGGCATGTCACATAGAAGCGATTTATCGAGACGCCCAGGGCGAAGGAGTGCAGAGTCGATCAGGTCTGGTCGACTAGCGCAACAACAACGCAGTTTTTTTAGTACGCCGTTCTTGGTATAGAAACAATAAGCATGCCGTTCCTCACCTCGTAGCAGCTAGCACATAAACGCCATCCAATCCCTCCACTCCATCCAGCTGCGTGAGCATCTGGTTTACGACCCGATCCGTGACACCTGTGCTGTCGTGTCCTCGTTTGGGTGCGATGGAATCGAATTCGTCGAAGAAAAGGACGCAAGGCTTCGCAGCACTTGCTCTATCGAACAGGTCGCGGACCTATAAGGAATGGCTTAGTAGGCATTCCATACATAGGCCAATGATAGTAAGGGGAAATGGCTACTTACAGACTTCTCACTTGCTCCGATATATTTGTTCAGCAGTTCCGGTCCTTTTATACTGATAAAGTTGAGTCCACACTCCTTCGCGATCGCAGATGCAAGCATTGTTTTCCCACAGCCGGGGTATCCGTAGAGAAGTATACTGTAAGTGCCAGTGAGTTAACAGTGTTGCTGGGCGTTGATGACAGGAAGAACCTCACCCTGATCGGAGCCTTAAAGGACACTTGGCAAAGATTGCCGCGTATTTCGTAGGCCACTCCAACGTCTCACGGAGGATCTCTTTCGTTTTCCGTAGACCTTCACAGTGAATGATACGAGATTAAATGTTGCAAATGAGATAATTCAGATTGAATGAAATGATGCATACCTCCAACATCTGACCACTGAACGTCCGATTTCTGTAATTTGACGTCCCGCAGCGACGTCGGCACGAAGTCAACCTGTGCTTTCTTGAAGTCCTCTACAGTGACTTTGACCTACAGTACATGATAAACCCATCTTAGAGCATCTTCTCCCAGAGACAGATATTGGATTTGTACTCACCCTACGACTATCTGGATCGGAAGAAGTTTCGGAGTGTTCGTTGTTCGAACGAATGAGAGCTTCATGCACGGCTCTGGAAGCCAAATCGATGAGATCGGTAGGAAGGTAACCTTCCGTTTCCGTTGCCAAATATGAGTAATTAATCGGATTGTCGGGATCTTCGACGAGTCGAGTTGATGATTCCATACGACGTTTAATATCATACGACAGGATCTAACAGAGGCATAATGTCAATTACCCCGTCGATTACTCATCTCATCTCGCTACCTCATGTAAGAAAGAGTGAACACACTTACATCACGCCTGCTATCCCGACTTGGCGGTTTCAACTTGAACGTGAACTTGAACAAATGACTCTGGAGCAAACGGGCGTGCACTGACGACTCCGATTCGGCCGTAGCAATGATCGTGACGTCTCGTGTATCCCTTGGCCTATTCGTGAATCGAAGGAGGAAGAGCTCCGTAAGCTGTCTCGCGCGAATACTGTTTTCATGCTGCAAACGGGTTCGCAGCATTTTCAAAAGGATGAATTGACAATGTTTCGATGAGCGACTAAAGATTCTACTATTCAAGAGGGGAGTAGATACCTCCTGTTCGGCGCTAAGCAACGAGTCGATGTTATCCAATACAAGCACGCACGGCCGATGCCAAGTGGCTTTATTGAACAGATACTCGAAGAACGCTTTTAGCCTCCCCACTCTCTTTTCGATATGTACAGCGAAGTCGACGTAGATCCAGTCTAGCTCGAGAGGAGTAAATATCAGAATGAAAATACAGGTAATGATGAAAAGGAGGCAAACAAAGAAGAGGGGAAAGGGACGTACGAACGCACAGAGACGACGTTTCCATCGTCTTCGCGAGCACCTTCGCCACGCTCGTCTTTCCCGAGCCTGAGCGACCGGTGATAAGAACACCTTGAACTAGGAAAGGGATAATTGATCGATGGAGTCAGCCTATTTCTTCGGAAAAATAGAAATACTGGGACGTACCGCTCTCGACTGGCGCTTCAAACAGTCGAAAAACGTAGTACATTGCTGTGAGATTGTTGGTGCATTCGCTGAGGAAGCCGTCGATCCCGACTAAATCATTGAAGTCCTTTCTTTCGGTGCGCCTATGTTATATGTTGTATGTGCATTGAGCGTTTTGTGTCTGTGGGCCTTATAAGATAGTCACATGAAAGAGCTTACTTGACGGAAGTAAATTCGTCAGTGCATGATACAGTTTTCGAAAGGGTCGTTGAAAAGAGGACGCTGGCGTCCGTGAATAAGCTTCGTGATTCATGTGTCCGTGATGAATGAGAAGTACTTACCATGGCTCCCAGTCGTTCACGGATTGCACGTTAAATAGCAAAACTTGTTCGGAAGGAATGGCACGGCACCACCGAATAACCACCGTCTCTAGCCCTTTTTTCTCTATCTCATCATTGGCACTTGTGTTACCGTTGCCGCTGGGTACGGGTTGCGCCCGCTCTCCGGCGGTATGAATCACTTTCGGTGCCGGCTCAACCTCAGCAGCGTTTGTATCGTCTGGATTTTGTCCTGACTCTTCCAGAGGGTCGACTGGGCGTTTGAAAGGGTAGATAGAAATCGGACCGAAACCTTGCGTAGTCTGCCACGGAGGACGAATAGCCGAAAGAGTCAGATAAGTCTGGATCGAGACTAAGGCGAAAGGTTCGGGATTCTCGGTAAGGGTTTCTGAAGGGAGGTCGAAGAGTGGGTGGGGTAAGGCCCGTAGTTGGATATCGTTCAACAATTTTGGTTTAGATGATTCTTTTGCTTCGTCTTCTTGGGCTTTGAGGATGGACGAAGTGGATGAGACTGCCCCTCGTTTCTTTGGTGCGATTGATACCTCTGTGTCGGTACCCAGTAAAGCGACACCGCTCTTACTGTTTTTCGGTTCGAATGATACTGGGATGAAATTGGTTTAAGGTTTAGCGACGTTAAATCGTTCGAAATGAGCTTGATGGTCACCTATCCGTAGCCTTGCTCGAGTTCTTCCAAACACCCAAGCATCGACCTCTTGATTGACACAAGCTACGCGAACTTGCGAAAGGAGATTTTGTTCCATGTATTCGGCATGACTTTCCTTAGATTGACATTCAGTGCGCCTTCATTAACAATAAAAATTGACAGCTTACGATAATCTCCCAGTCATCGGACGAAAAAGGCTCCGTAACCACAGAAGAAGCCATAGGTGGGTCCTGCAAGAGACCAATCTCGACCTTCCGATACCCAACATATTCGATCAGTAATTCCAATACGACGATAAGAAGAAAAGACATCAAGAAGCTTACGATATCCCCTGTCCGCAATCCAAGTCCATTCGCATACTGCGGGTCGATCTCTACCGTTTCTAGTGGATCGCTCGACGTCGACGCGCCCTTGAACCTAGCCAGAGACGAGCTCGAAGCCATGCCCGTCCAACCGACGTAAACCTGTACACGTTCATCGAGTTTCACATCCCGCCCGCTTCTAGAAACGAGCAGTAGATGGACGGCAAGGTTTTGAGGTCTCTGCGTTGGAAGAAAAAACAAGTATCACATGTAAGTAAGCCTAGTATCCTAATGGCGGTTCCGAGAGCATGTTTGGAATGACTTACGACGTGGTGTTCGACGAGAGGGCCATAGACTGAGATAGGCAAGTTGACAAGAGAAGATCTGAGAGAGACAAACTCGACTCTTGCCCTTCGAGGCATGGCTTTCAAGATTTATAAAGATCAGGACATCGGGGAGCGGGAATAAATTCTGTTGCAGCGTCGAGTCGGGAGTCGTCGGCGTTTACAAGCTCCTTCCATATCTGGGCAGAAATGATTTACGTAGAGATCGACGCTTAGTCCCATATAGCATAGCCAGTGAACCGACGCTCAGTTCAGTGCTCAGCATCAGCGGTTTCTTCTCAAGACTTCAACGAGCAATTATTGAGACTCCTTCACGATGGACGTGAACCCCCCACCTCCCTCGCCCTCCCAACTCCCAGCTTCCCATGTCAAGTTCCACCACCCATATTTCTCGCCGCCCGAGGTGGACTACCTCACCGACAAGCAGCGCGGAAAGATGTCCGTCAATCAGGAGAGGCTTCGTCAGCAGGCGTGTGCGTTCATCGAGGCTGTCGGTATCAAGATTGGGTTGTGAGTCTCATTTGTCGATTGACCGGTTGATTTAAGATTTTGGGACCTGTGATTGGGTGCTAAATATGTGTGTATGGCGTTTTGTGCAGCCCGAGAAAGACGATAGCGACGGCACAGAGTCTGTACCATCGATTCCATTTGTTCTTCCCTTGGAAAGACTTCAACTACTACGTAAGTCCATTAAGCTCTCAGGTATACGTGCTCCTTCACGAATCAAGGCAGGATGTTACGATGGCTTGCTTGTACGTCTCGACAAAAATGCACGACACGCTCAAGAAACCGCGTGACATCCTCTTGGTCTCCTACACCGTCCGTTTCCCAGAACTCGCAGCGCGACAAAAGGCGATGGCAGGAGACATCGAAGTGGACCCAGCTGTACGCATTCACCCTCTTTTCTTTACTTCCAGCACAGAGCTCCTAGTCTGACCGGCGTCCGTCTGTCCGATGTCCGATAACCGTATGTGCCCTCCCGCGCAACGCAACGCAACGCACAGACCCTCGAACAGGATCGCCAACACCTGCTCGCGGTCGAACGGCTCGTCCTCGAGACGATCTGCTTCAACTTCACGGTCCGCATGCCGTTCCCGTACGTGATCAAGATCGGACGATCGTTGGGCGTGTCTAAGAAGCTCACCAAGTTCGCGTGGAGGCTCGCTGTCGACAGGTACGTTTCCGTCTAATTTTTGACGCATACGAGCAAGGAAGAGCTGTGGTTGATATGATGTGTGTATATTTCTTTCTTTCAAAGCCACCGGACGCTCGCGACGCTGCAATATCCTCCACACGTCATCGCTCTTGGGTGTTTATACCTCACAGGGCTATTATGGTCTTTCGAACGGCCTCTGTCTACGTCAACTGAGTCCGAATCCGAGGTCGATGTTCTATCAGGTACAGGTGTGCCATCGTTGTCATCGACGTCAACCTCGTCATCTTCGGTGGATATCCGAGCAGCGAGGCAAGTTGTGGATACGTTCCGGAACGGGGGCGAGTGGGAGGCGACGTACAAGGCGTGTGTCGAGGATCTCGAAGGTATGCGCCTTCTTTTTCGATTACTTAAGCCAGAAAAAACAAACATATGCTCATGTCGAATTTATCATTATCATTCGTTTTAACCATGTCAATTTGGATTCCTCCTTGGACGAACGACGACACCGATTCCGATTCCGATACCTACGATATCGAACACGTGCGCTTCGCTCGCGTCCTTCCTTCCAGAGATCTGCCACCACCTCCTCGACCTCCTCATCCCCGCCGCACAACTCACGAACTCAAACCCAAACCCGATTCCAAACAGCGCCAGCGCCAACTCCAACACATCCGTCACCACCTCTCCCAGCACCCCGTCTTCTCCACCCCGAACACCACACACGCCCCTTCACGCGAGCGCACATCCGAGTATACCGTCCCATCTTCAGGCGCATGTTCAACAGTCTGCGTCTGTGTCGGCGCCTTCGTCGGCTGGGTCAGCTGGGACGGGGACGGGGGCGGGGACGGGACTAAATGCGGCGGCGATGGCGCCTCTACCGTTCACGCACGACGTCGACACGCTCATGCGTCTCAAGATCCACCTCCGCGAAGTCGAGCACGCCGCGCGCTCTCGAACACTCTCCCTCCCATACGCGCATACCAACTCCTCCACCTCCACCTCCAACGACCCAAATACTGGCGTCAGCGCCAGTGCATACGGTATCGCCAATGGGAACGGAGGCGGGAGTGGGGAGATTGAAAGTGATTTGGTTGGTGGAGGAGGTGGAGGGGGAAAGGACTTGGTTGGGTCCGTGGCTGGGTCTACGGCAGGCTTGGGGAAGAACGAGGGGACGGTGAGGTTCGTCTTTGGGCCTGAGAGGTTGGTTGGGGCCGTTTGATTTTTTTCTTCCTCTTTCTCTATTTATTTTCGTTCTTCCCTCGCCATCTCTAAGCCTCTCCTGTCACCGACGATAGCACGTAGCATGTAGTAGTACTGAACTGAGCACCACTAACGGTATAGCCGACACCGTCGTCGTCGACGCCGCCGGCGCACGTGTCTTTCCCCCTGTTTGACGCGAAATGCCCGAGACGGTTTTCGATTATTTATGCGTTGAACGTTGAGCTTTGTGATTTGAGCATATGACGCGGCAAAGACGAGGCTGGGCTGTCGTTAGCGTGAGTAATATCATTACTATTACTATTACTACCAGTATTATTGTCAGTATTAGTATTAGTACCAGCATAGCATTGACGAATCACCGACGCCGGCACTGGCTCTGACAGACTATTGCTGACTCTGGATGCATTCATTCGAGTTCGGTATCGATATTGATATCATACCAATCAATGTGTGTGCCTCGACGTTTAGGCAACTCCCGGTTTAAGTCATGATGGAGTATACTGTATAGCATTGGTACTATTAGATTAGCAAAGTTAAACATGTTATTTCAGGATTGACCGTATCGGACTCTCTGTATGTTCGTATGTCTCTTTCTTTCTTTTCTTCGTCTCGTCATGATCGTGATCGTGATCGTGATCGTGATATCATGGTGATCTTGTTAGTTGTTATTGCTATCGCTATTGCTATAGTGTTACCAGCACCAGCACCAGTCTGAGCACCAGTACTTACGTACGAGTTCTACGAGTTCAGAGTTCAATTCCTCGGTGTCGCGTCAATATCGTCGATATCGTCGATATCAGTTTGAGTGGTTCGATTTCGATTCCATCCCAACGTGAATGCCTGAACCGCCTCCGAGTACTAGTACTAGTCCGAGGTCGCCTCCGTGGCTCGTGGGATCTGCCACTAGTACTAGTACTGCCAGTCGTAAGTAAGTTGGGACTCGTGCTCCGGGCCTTCGTGGCTTCTTCTCTTCTTCCATGTAAGTTCCTAGCCCTATCCATCCTTCTTCCGTCCCTTCTTCTCTTCGTCCATAGGCCTCCAGATCGGACTCTGATACTCTGATGCACACACGCGGTGAACGGACGCCGTTTCTTGGAATCTTGGAGCACAGGACTCGGAGTCGGATGGTCTCGAAGGCTCGAAGTTTTGCTAGGACTGGTGTGCAAGTGTCAGTACTAGTGATGAATTGTACAGATACACTAGTACTGGCAACGCACGGTGTATGGTTCATAGTTCACGGCACACGGTGTGCTCCCTTCCCTTCCCTTCCCTTCCCTGGGGTCTTCGAGTCGGTCGGTCGCTCGTCCTTCGTCCGACCGACTCCGAGTTCTTTGGCTTTGTGTTTGGGTTCCCGAGTCGTAAGGAAGGAAGGAAGAACTTGAACTCTGTATGCCTCTTTCCCATCCTCTTAAGCTTGATCAAGCGCAATATCAATGAATGGAATGATGATGATATATCATCATCATCCCTAGCCTGACCCGGACGGTCCGGACCTTATTCGTCCGTTCGTATTTGAGTTCGGTCCTTGCGTACACGTCTCTTTGACCAATGATCTTCAAGTTCTTGCTTGGTTCGATGGTCATATATAGTGAGGTCGCGATTGTGAACGCGGATGGGGTTTAGGGTTGTGTGTGCGGTACCGGGTCCGGGTGCGAAAGTGAAAGCGAGACAGATCGCCGGCCGTGCGTCTCTGTTTCTTCTTTCCTTTCCACGAACATCACCGACACGACTCGGAGACGGCGACATTCGCCATATGAACGCGTGCGCGCACACACACACGCCGGGATCGTCCCCCCATTTCGACCGACTTTGGAATAATGACTGACACACTGACTCGCTGAGGGACTCGACAGGCGAAGTTGGAAGCTGTAATATCGGACGTAGGAAGGCAGTGTACTTTACTTGAGACTCGAGACTTGAATGAGTAAGTGAGGGTCCACAAGTTATGGTGGTGGTGGGAGTCCACTCCCGGTCCCGACTCCGACTCTGCGTGCTGCGTGGCTACTGAAATCTGAAACTGAATCTGATGGGATTTGAAAGCCCGAGAGCGTCGAGCCGTCTTCTCCCGTCGATGTCTGTCTGTCTGTTCTACTCTACTCAGTGTCTCGGGCGTATAAATACATCTTGAAGAGCGACTTTTGGTTGGTTCCGCACTCATCTTTCACACTTTTTCTGTTCGTCTTCCGAGACAACAACAGCTTTAACTTCTACCCCGCTCTCGACGCTCGTCGTTCAACACCACCACAACCCTCTCCTCCCTTCATCCTCCATCTACCCCAACAATGCTCTTCTCAACCCTCTCCATCGCCCTCTCCCTCCTCTCCTCCCTCACCCTCACCCCCACCTCAGCCTCCCCACTCGCCCTCCCCGCTCCCCTCACCTCACGCTACCTCCCCCAAGGCACCATCGACACCCCCGCAAACGGCACCGCCCTCGCCCCCGGCGCCCCCTTCGCCTTCCACTACAACCCGCGCTCGGACTACTGCGTCTACTCGCACAACTTCTCCGTGTGGCTCATGTCCGCGCCGCCGGCGACGGCGTTCGAGGCGCTCTTGGCGGGCGCGAATGGGCTCGATGGGGACGGGAGCGCGAATGTTGTGGAGGGACCGAGTGGGACGTATTTTGGGAGGTATTCGTATGATAGTTATAGTGAGTTTATGGTTTTGGTTTTTTTTTGGTTCCTTTGGTTATGGGATGGTGGAATAAGGTTTACTGATGGGTTTTATTTTGTCTCTTGCCCTCGACCACCCCGTTCGTTAACTTCGTACCCACGTCCACGTCTCAACCTCGCAACATCCCGCCATCGACATTCACGACATCATCATCACCCATCCAATTACCCATCAATCTCATTAATATTAACATCGGCACCGATCCCCGCCCTCTGAACTCCGAACTCCATCGTCCCACACCGGTACACCGACACACCACCACAGGCAACCAATTCCCACCCAACCCTGCCCCGTCGCAACTCACCATGCCCGACTTCTCCAATCCGAGCGGGCTCGGGACGGGCGCGAGCCTGTCCGACGTGCCGTTGTACCTTGTCGTGTTGGAGGAGTGGAACTCGTGTTCGGTGCGTTGCCTTTTTCGGGTTTTGTGTGTTTTGACGATGACTGATCGATCCTTTTTTTCTTATTCTTATCCTTTCGTCGCGTTCGCGTCCATGGTGTGATCAACGCCTCTAACATCCTCCAACTACCAACCAACAACGGAAAACCGACGACGCCAAAAAAATCAGTCAACGATGGGCGTCCGCTTCAGCCTCGCGTCGAACCAGGTCATGTATAACGTCACTACCACTCCTACCACTGTCACTTCCGCCACTGCCGCTGTCACTGCTACTGCTACTTCAGCTGTGACTGGTACTGGTACGACGAATTTGGAGGTCCCGTCTGTTGCGTGATTTCGTATGTAGGTGCGAGGACGAGGGTCCCAGGGGGGCGGAAGCAAGTGCGAGTTCCAAGGTAGTCACGGTCACCACGGTGGGGGGTTTGACCTGTTTGACCTCGTTGATTCGTGAGTGAGGTCCCCAGGCTCTGCTTGCCCACGCGCGTTGGACTCGGACGCTGTACCACTGGCAGTACATGTACATGAACACGGACATGGACATGTGTTACATTTATTTGATCACGAACCCCTCCCCCCCTTCTCTCTTTCCTCTGTCTCTTGCTCGAGTTATTGACGATTCCCGACCAATGAACAGTACACGCTTTCCTACCCTTTCCTTCATAGACTTTTCCTTTTTGCTTTTTTTTTGCGAGAGATGGACTTTTTGCTTTTTTGAGAAACGGACTTTTGTTGTACACTGTACACTGTATACTGTACGAGTCTTCTTAATTCGCCTTCTTCAGCTGCAAGTTTTGTTGTTCTTGTAATAATTTCTCTACTCCGACTCCGAGCCTCCGAGACTTTCGTCTTCCTTCATTCGTTCGCCTTTGTCTTCGTCTCTGTCTCTGTCTCGGGACAAACTTGAATTCGGACAAAGCTTCGCTCTTCCTTTTCTTTTCGATTTTCGCTTCTTGTTATGTCTTTTCAAGTGCAGTGGTAGTGGTAGTGTAGACGCATAACGGACCTTCCATTTCCACTACTTTTTTCCCTCCTTTTGCTCACGAAGGACACGGACATGGACACGGGTACGATGATGCATCATGTATGTATGTATGGCACGTCACTGTAGCGCATGCTATGATATGATATGAGTTGATTGTAGCCTGAGCTTTAATGCGAGGTCCCCCCCCCCTTCCTTTCTCTTCCGCCTCTGTTTGTTGTTTGTTTCTTCTCCCTGTAATTCGCGGGTCCGGTATTCTGGCTAAACGGCCATGCGGAACGTGGGATACTACTACTGTAGTAGTACTAGTACTAGTACACCCGGCGGAAAGAATGAACGTAGTCACGTGTTTTTTCCACAGTAATGTCGCGTCATCGCCGTTGCTCGTCGTCGTCGTCGTTCATGCTCGCCGACAATCCTTTATTTTTGTCAAACCATCCATTTAAATATGTTAGATACTCAAAAAAAAGAGTCGAGACCAAGTTTGTTGAGCACACGGAAATAATGATGCCATTCGATGACAGGCGACGACGATGCGACATCACTGTGGGAAAAACCACATGACTACGTTCATTCTTTCCGCCGGGTGTAGGATTCGGACGTGGTCGTCCCCGTGTTTTTCTCTTTTCTTTTCTTTTGCGTTGACATTCGTAATATTAATTCGGTAGGAACTCAAGTCCTTAGTCCATCCTTCCGACGAAAATTAATATTAATATTCAAGCTATCCGCCTAAAAAAATCTGTCTTTCGCTGGGTAATCGTGATCGATCGTTCAAGTTAATGGTTGGCACGCAATATCAGTACCGTGACGTCATTTATCTTCTTGTTTAGTTTCTTGTTGTCACGGTTGTGGCGGCTCGGGGTGGGGTATCTGAAAATTCCGAATCTAACATGAATGCTATCCTGACTCTGTTCTGACTCTGTCAGTGACTGAGCGGAGCCCTGCCAGACCGCTAGTGCCTCTGCCTCTGTGCGGAAAAATTGTTAAATTTAGACGTCGACTCCGCTCGGAGCCTCCCTCAGCGTGAACATGGGCCCACGAGCCTTAGCGAAACCTGAGGCCTGAAGCCGCCGCTATGAACAAGATATAGGCAAAGTTATGCGTCACGGTGACGTATTATGGAAAGTAAGGGAAAAAAATAAAAAGAATGTGGTTTGCATTATTTTTTATGATGCGTTAGCTGAATGAGTGACAGGCGTGTGTATCGGTAGTTTGTTTGTAAGGTGTAAGGTGTAAGGTGTGAGGTGTAAGTAAGGAGCGTGGTAAAGAGTGTGAGGAGCTGGTGCTGTGGTTAAGAAGCAGCGGGCTCGGTTTATGCTCTCGTCCGAGCACTACTGACGGCGGTTGAGAATAAGGGGAGGCGAACACAAAGTAAGGGGGGAGGAATCCAAAAGCCGGCGGACAACCCACCCAGCATCATCCCCTCCCCTCCCCTCAAACCTGAAACTCAATCCCCTTCCTCCTCAACAACTTATTCCACTCCGCGCGCCTATGGTTCCGTATCGCCACCTTATCCCTTACCTCGCTCCCGACGAAGAAGTTGTGCAGCTTGACGACGATGGCGAGCTCCTGCAGCCTGTGCGCGTTCGCGCCGCGGCTTCGGATGTCGTGCATCAGTTTGTTGGGGTCCGTTGGCTTGAGGCGGGCTTGGTTGTATTTGGAGGACTGTTCGGTGTAGTACCTGACGCGTTTTTGGCCTGGGCGGCCTGTTGTTGTCATCGTCGTCGTCATCGTCATCATAGTGAAAATCCGAAAAAAAAAACAGGCCGGAAGTGAGGTTACCGAAAGGAGGGGGGGGAGGGGCGAAGGGTCATTGAGATGAGAGGCGGAGGAAAAGAGAGATTGCGGGTACGCACAGAGGATGTCACTCCTGTCCCTCATTTTCCAGACTGACCAATCTTGCGTGACGAAAACCGAGTATTCTTCTCCTACTGCGTTTTCGAGATCTGTTCTCCGTGCGTGCGAATATGTCCCGGTCCCGCACCGCACGACATAACAAAGTCGGATACATGAAGGGATTGTTTAGATACGGGGTTGGTAGGTGGGGAGGACGGGCCCGGGGACGATGGATAAAAGGAGAGGATGTCAGAATCTTAGATGAAGGAAAAATACGAAAAGAGGGGACTTGAACTTGAAGGGAAGAGGGTGTGTTCGGGTTCGGGATACCAGGAGAGGGCTTAAGTGAACGGGCACTTACGTTTGGCCAGTAAGTTCGGACCTGTAAGACTGTTTGCCTTTTGGCGAACCCATTGGTGCCTAGTTCTGCCGCCGCGGAAGCTATGGTAATAAGAGAGCGTGAGCATGAGCATGAGCATGAGGACGAAGAATTCCGCCCGGGGGAAACGTGTTCGCTCAGGCTTAGATGATCCTTTTCTGACACAGTTGGGTTAGTACTTACACGTGCTTGACGGCGAGCCAAGGATGAAAGCCCATCACGAGAGAGGATACGAGAGGGGGAAGAGGGGATGGGTAGGGAGATGAGATGAGAGGAAATGATGATGAGGGGAGAGAGATTCACCGTCGATGAAAAGGGGGAGGGGTGGTTACATTGCAGGCCTGGCGCTGAGCTGCAAAGTCGTTCATGAGGCGACTAGAGGTCTTTTGAAGGTAGTGAAAATGCGCAAGAAGCGTCAAGAGCAAAGTAAAGTCTACTCTGGACGTCATTGGTCCGGAAGTCAAAGTCAAAGTCTTAGGCTGTCGATTGCTTTAGGCGGTGTGTTTGGATCTAGAGCGCAGGCAAGTGCAGATTTCATAGCAGTAGATTTATCTTAGGCTTCGTCAATGAGCGATTGATGACAATGAGCAAGACGCCAACACTGAGAGACAGAGATGGTGATGGGAGGAAATCAAGATTCAAAAGTCGAATAGAAGACCGTTCACAGGAGACATTAAGGGTTATGACATCTAAACATATTTTGAGCGCCATCTAAAACTTATTGATCACATGTCCTCCA
>JAFREE010000133.1:0-68639 GCA_019400425.1 Hymenochaete sp. R1
GGGGAAAGAAATAACGAATATAAATGAGAATTTTTAACGAATAACTCTCAAGAAAAGATCCGACTTTGTCCGCTGTGTTACTAGGCTTCTTTCTTCCCTAAAATATGGCGAATGAGATCAAAGTGTTGCCATTTATATCACCAAGCAAGCTTAAATATTAATGCTCCCCCTGACGATCAGAGCTTCGCACTTCGAGTCTGAGGTTTCGAGGCTGGTATTTCGGGGCTTCGGACCAGTTTATCAGCGAACCAATCAATGCTGTACTGCATTCTCATCCCTGATCGAATCAAAACGATAGCTTAAATAGACTTTCTGGACCCCCTAAGCACCTTCCGTGCCTCGATTTGATTTTCAAATAGGAATTCTAGCGTGCCGTGGCAAAGGGCAAGTCCGCAGCCCGAATCGGTCGTAAGCGTAAGCACCGGCACAGTACTGTAATGCATCCCATAGATTAGAAGTTAAAGGCTGAGAGCGCTCTGTGCACTCCGGTCTGCACACCGCGCTCGAATGCAGGGAAGCCAACGGAGAGGTTGGTCTCCTCAACGTATATCACCAATGCTTACGCTCAAGTTCCGCTTAGAACGCTGTTTTCTTCCGATGAGCTCACTACACACCGGTAATCCGAGATTTGCGATCGCCGGCCAGTGCCACTTGCATAAGAGTCGATGTTCTGTGGGCCGTTTGAAGATGTTGAGAGTACCGAGTTAATGGAAAGCGAGAATGACGATATCGCTAGTAGGCCTCATCTGCGGGAAAATGAAGGCACAAATCTTAAGTATTCAAACCTGTGAAGCTCCGGAGAGCACGAGGCTCATTCATGGAAGCCCATCGCTTGAACGAAGAAGATAACGAAACCAAAAAAAAATCATATGCGTATCGAAATTGTATCCTACAACACTCAGATCAGAAACTTCCAGTCCACCGATTACACATATAACCAACGTCCGCAGCCCTCTGCCCAGGTAGCGAATACGCCGGGCGAAGCGTTCTCAAAGACAGACCTCAAAGACGATGTGCTGCTAAGTTCGTCAATTGCTTCATCCGCTGCGTTAGGCGTCTCGGGCGGTGTTGCTAAAGACACCGGCTCTTCATATGCATTTGTTCCATCACCATTCGGAGAGGGGTGAGGCGAGAGGACACCTACACCTGAGCCGCCGACGGAGGTCAAGTACGGCTCAAATCCGTCTGCGCGTAATTCGGCCATAAGCTGTTTCAGTCTGTCGTCGGCGAACGCTGGAATGGAATGATACGTAAGACAATTGTGAAAAAATACGATGATCGGATAGGATGAGACAACGCAGGACTTGGAGTCTAAGGGTCTGCGTAGATGGGGACACGATAGGCTTTGAATGGGCTTACAGTCTGGAATAAGGGTGACAGCGCACCCGCCCCCACCGGCACCAGTGAGCTTTGTTTGCAAGTTGTAAGATGATGTCTTCGCTCTGATAATCTCAAGTGACTCATGTGAGACGCCCAGATCGCGAAGATGAATGTGATTTTCGTTAATGAGTTTCTAGAAATGCTTCAGTTGACCTTGGACGGCACAAATGATAGATACATATCCCTCACCCCAATAGCGTCTAGCTGGTCGTCGCGGGGGAGCTCAGGATCCGCAAGCACTCTCCGTGCTTCATCACTTATGTTTTGAATCGATTGAAGGAGTCCATTGACGAGCTCCGGTTCCTGTGTAAAGATTCATGAAAAAATGCACACGATGACATCAAACACAGTCCCACATTCTGCTTCTTGACCCCAACACCCGCAACTAAAGCCTTAGTGTTTCTTGGAACCTTGGTATCAATGAGAAGGAACCTCAAGGACTTGAAACTGATTGATTCGAGCTGATTAGAATGATGGAGCAATTCTGCCTTCAAGGGCACGTACCCATGTATAGGTTCCATACCACTTTTCCTCTCAAATCCAGGTCTAGTATAGGCCAGCGCCCCACCGAACACCGCAACACAATTATCCACCCCGCTAGGGTTGCCGTGAAGCACCTTTTCCGCGACGAACGCCCAACGATTGATTTCTTCCGCCACATCACTGGGGAGCGCCTTTCGTCCCTGATGACTAACATGCACGTGTCCTGGATCATCAGCACCAGAAGACGGGGCGCTCGGTGCGGGACGGGGTGGGACACCGACGCGCCGGAGGACGAGGAGGAGTGCACTTGCAGCGCAGGTAGAGAAAGAGGCAGACGACCCAAGGCCGGCACCAACAGGTAAAGTGCTACGAGCGCTGAAGTGCAACGAAGGCCGGGATGAAGGTTCGTGGGCCAAGGTCATGTACAGATAGAGGAAGGTGATCGCTGCATTGCGAGCTGTTGGAAGTTCGTGGGCTGAAAGAGGAACTGTACGCTCCGAGAGTGCATCCATGAGCTTTTGGTCGAGCACTTCGGAGTGTTCATTTCCAGGAATCACGGGAAAAGCAGCATCCCAAGGAAGGCCATCGATATCCCATTCACGTCGATAATCCCCAAGGTCGCTGAAGTGCACAGAAACCTTATTATCACTTCGAGGCGATGTCAGCCCGTAGCAGCGCAAGTCAACCGACGCAGCTAATGCAGTCTACAAATGGGGTCAATTGGGCATTTGAATCCACGCATTCATCAAATCACTTACGATCCCATGCACTACTGCATGTTCTCCGAAGAGAATCACTTTCCCGGGTGCACTGACAAACCACTCCCTATCATCCTTCTCAGAAGGTTTTGACTCATTGAACGCGAGTTTCTCTACGGCACGACTAATAGTATGACCCTCTCGCTTCATCGAAGCGCGAACATAGTGATGTCCTTCAACACCTTGCTCGACGGTGATTGCGCCAGCTTCGAGTAAAGCCCGTTCTAGGTCATCGAGAAGATCAACCGGGTCTTCGATTCCGACACAAAGACGAATAAGGTCTTCGGGTAAGCCACGGGCAGCTCGAGTTGCGGCATCAATAGATGCGTGTCTTCAAATCGACAAATTTGAAAACCCAATTACCGTTCAACAGGGAAGAAAGACTTACGACATGACGCAAGGCATGCTGATGAGTGAGTTGACACAGCCAAAGCTCACGCTGATTCCCCAAAGCCGGGTCGCCCCAACAATACGTTCGCTCATAGCCTTATCGCCGGTCGTGAAGCTCAATACAGCTCCGGCCCCACTCGCAATCCGTTCGTGGACTTCCCTTCCTGGATGGTTCTTGAGTCCAGGGTAGTGAACTGAGAAGCCAAGGCGATCGAGCATAGTAGCGACAGCCATCGCGGTGCTTTGTTGGCGATCCATGCGTACGGCAAGTGTTTTTGTGCCACGGAGCAGCAGGAACGAGTCGAAGGGAGATAATCCATTCCCGACAGAGTTGATGGTGAATGCAATATGCTAGATATACACAAGAACAATAGCAAAGCTATTATTATGCAAGTCATGAGCGCTGATTATCAATTGTGCACACCTTTGCAAGGTCATCTCGGTTGCAGGTAATCACACCCGCCATGAGATCATGATGTCCACTGAGATACTTCGTCGCACTGTCGTACACAATATCTGCACCATGCTCGAGCGGACGCTGTAAGTAAGGGCTCATCATTGTGTTGTCGACGACCACGATCACTTCCGGCGCGCGTTCCTTCACATTCGCCGAAATTCGCGCAAGGTCCGCTATTTTCAAGAGCGGGTTCGTCGGACTCTCAAGCAGTACCATGGCCGTTTTGCCCGCTTTCACACAGGGAAGGATGCTATCTGGATCCGTGGTGTCGACGTGGTGTACGATGACGCCGCCGTGTGATTTGAGGAAACCAAGGAGCCTGTTGGTACCGCCGTACAGGTCGTCTCCTGCGATGACTTCATCACCGGGCTTTAGGATACGAGTAATAACATCCATGGCAGCCATGCCAGAGGACACAGTGAACGCATGCTCAGCGGAAGAAATTTTTGCAAGATGATGTTCTGGTGAATGACAGAAACAAGAGCACATTATGACTCGGTAAATGCGCTTGCTAGAGAGCCTTGAACGTAGACTCACCAAGATGGCTCCTTGTGGGGTTACCACTACGAGTGTAATCATACTCTCCAGCAACACCTTTAAACGTAGCCGTCTGGTAGATGGGTACCGAGCTTGCACCGTATTGGTCCTTCATGTCAGGATTCTCGACTGTCGCACATAACGTCCCGAAGCGGTACGGCTTGCGAGTCGACTGCGGTGACTCTGGTCCAGGAGTTGGGAGGTCGTTGGGCGCAACCATGCTGTAATATACCTAGCGCGCTGCCGCTGCGTCGTCGAGATGAGAGAAAAAGGTGAAGAAAAGAGACGGGCGCGGGGGAGGTTGGGGCGCCCCGCTCGGGTGATGGACTCGGTCACTCAGCGATGGCGTTATCGGTCCCCAAATGAAGTAACGTGAATTACTCAAATGTCAACTTTTTCCTTCGCGTTTTCAAACAAAAGCACACAACTCGGAGACTCCAAACTCAATCTTAAAAGACAGCGAATATTATTTCGCATACAGTACAAGCTCCATACTTGGCTTTTCAGTCGTAAAGAAGGTCAATCACCGAGTCATGCTGGGACGTCGGATGGAAATGAGAAGATAGATCAAAACCATCCTTTCTTTTCCAGAAGGCGAATCTCAGTAAATCCTCCAGCGACCACTTTCAGACCCGTGAACCCGTTCTTCTCCATCTCGTCGTTCCAATAGTCGACGCGCCGTCTCGTCTTCAAGTCATCTTCCGGGAGCTCCGGGAAGCCCATGTACGGGTGTCCGTCTTGTATTTCCTTCGTCGGGAGGCTCCACGATTGGACCATGTTGCTGATCCGAGGCTTCCGCGCAATGTTCAAGCTACAGATAAATGTCGGACCGAAAGATCGTAAGTCAACAAGCTTATTTGACACCACAGGTGCGTTGGTGGTAGAAAAGAGTCGAAAAATGAGGCTCACATATCAGCTTTCATCGTGTCGGCGCTGTTCGCCTCACATACGTAGACTTGGGTAGTTAACTCTGCAAGTGGCGTCGAAGAACCTTCCGCCTGAGCAGGTGGATGCACTTTGATGTGGAAGTGGCCAGCGCGTTGAACATTTACCGCACCATAAATACCAGGAGTAACGGTGAGCACCTCGACAGTGCCGTTCTCATCGGTTGCTACTCGCCCGCGAAGAGTGTATGTTGCGAAGTAGTACGATCCGGACGAATCTGCTTGCCACCAGTCGAGAACTGCACCTCGAACTGGCTTGCCGTCGGGAGTGAGGATACGAAGGGTCATGAGGAACGGCGGAGAGTCTGGGGGACGTTCGCGAAGTCCACACACAATTCAATCCGGACCATCGGAGCGAACTTAAAGTACTTACGCCTCAAGAGCTTTTCGGGCGCCATAAATGCTTTGCCTTCCTCAAACTGAATATTTGGGGAGCCTATGACATAAAAAGGGCCTTTCGACTCTTTGATTAACAAGACTCTTGGGTATAGCCCAAAAATGCCTACCTTCCATGTCAGCTCGGTCATTTCTGCTGCCTCTGAAGTACCACCAAGTGAGAATATTCTCCGTAGTAAAAGATGTGACAAGCGTTCTCGCGGCACTGTACGCCAGAGTCGGGACAGAGACAGAAGTGGGAGAAGAGATGATTTGCATTGCAGAGACTATCACTGGGAAATTAGTAGGGTTGAGAACTGGAGAAGACCTTTACGTTCACACTCACCTTTTTATACTCCCGATCCTAAATTTACCTTGTGTAACTTATCCCTTTTACCAAGAGGCCCATCGCGGCCGTTCTTGTTTGCAAGCTATGATTAATCAGAATGCCCGCTGGAGCGCGAAGATGCAAAGCTTCTTCGCTTTATTTCGCATTGCGGCTACACAGAAGCACCAGTCGTGAGAGTAACCATTACAACGCATTGGACTACGAGACGCCTATTATGCTCAAGAAGAAGCCAGAAAAGCGACCAGCATCCATCCGACTCGGACTCCGTTATGTAGTCAAAGAAGGTAACATTTATAAGACCAAGCACCGTGAGTTATGCTCATTCCTAAAGTGGGGGCGGGTGGAAGATCATAAGCTCGGAGAGTGCCTCGTGCGTTAAGTCGACCGTCTTCTTTGTTCGTTTAATGCACCCGACAGAAGACTGTGGGTATCGTGGGGACCAAAGAGGTCGCGTTACTGTCGTGCGAGTGATCAGTGTGAGAGCGTGTCGGTATTATCCAGCAGAAGCTTCAAATTTGTTTTGAAAATCGATGAGTTCGGGCGTCTTTGCAAGGATCTTTTAGCTTCATCTTAAGCAAGTTTGAGAGATGCTGGGAACCCCGAAGTTCCGGATACGAGACTTTGACTTTCGATCCTTTCAGGAAGTCCCGATAATAACTGCGCTTTCGATGGGGGCTTCGGGTTATTGATGTATGGTAGATGTGGTGTCCGAGAGAAGCTCGTCGCGACGCGCTTCGCGTAATCGCGTCCCTTCGAGTCGCCGCTGTGAAAGACCTGCTAAATTGGGCTGCCGTTTACTTTTTTGATCTCCGACTCGTCCTTTGTGACCTCCTACCCGAGTACTGTCTAACAGTCTATGACATCGTCGCTATTACCAATAGCAGGCCCTCCATTCGCACAAATAAGCAGATAAGCAAGCTTGACCCCGGGCATGTGTTTCTGAAGCTTCGCGCAGTAGACGTCTCGGGCTCAGAATAGTCATTTAGACGGCTAAAATTGCTTTCCTCTGTCGGAAGATTGAGGAAATGATCAGTAGCCGAAAATCTTGTAGATTACCGGCAGCCAAAATGCAAAGCGAGACCTAAATTCAAGTTATAAGTCACCACGGCGATCGCATATACCGTCCGAGACCCCCTCTTGCGCCAAAAATGCCCCCCTGCCTCTGGCGTCTTCGTCCCGCCTCCATTTGCTCTGAAAGTTTACATGTACTTCAAGTACATGCTACCTTAGTCCGTAATTTAATTTGTGATTTTTTCGTTAGAGGAGTTATTGAGGAAATTGTAAGAAAAAGGAGGGGGGGGGGGGATTTAGGGGGAGTTGAGCCATTTGGTCACACCGGGTCACGGTGGGAGATTTCGGAATCGACGATCGGCACTCCTTACTGCGCTGTGTTGGATACAGTGCCGATGAGCGTCGATCTCCGAATACGGATGACCATCACACTTTTCCTGTAACACTTCCCCCCTTCGCTCACCCCCTTCGCGCTCACAACTCTCTCCGTCCATTTGACGCCCTCGGATTCATACTACAGACAACTATATCCAGTATCTAAATATGAACGAAGTTTCGGAGAAAAACGATGAGAATTGGTCCTTCATTTTGCTCCGAACCCATCCCCCCTGGCGCAAAGCCACTTATATGCTCCATTTCTCTTACTTGCACTCGATGTTTTCCATTCAAATTACATATATTTCATTTTTATGTACGCCCACATGTGTATGAATTTTTTGAGACCAGAATATTAGGAGGGAAATGGCTGGCGAGCGGTTTGGCGCAAAAGGGGCCTGGCGCAAGAGGGGGTCGCGGACGGTATAGGCATTGAATTTGGTATCGAATAGCTTATGCGACGCTATTGGAGAATAAACTTAGATACATGTCCGCATTACATAGTAATATTCAGGTACACGTAGCCTTCAAAATATCTTTATTTACTACAGTCTGCCTGTCTGCCTTCTCGAGCAAGAGATATATCATGTTGCATAGTATTAGTCCATCAAAGCCACCCAGCTTTCGATAAGCGAATCTCAGTCGCTGCCCCTCCCACGACCTTCAGATCAGGGTGCCCGCTTTCTTTTAATTGCGAGTTCCACCAATCGACACGTTCCCTTGTGATCGCATTAAATGAAGACAGCTCAGGGAAACCCATGAAAGGACGTCCATCATCAACGTCTTTCGACGGTACACTCCAACACTGCGCCAGGTTCTGGATCCGTGGTGATCTCATTCTATTTAAACTGTTTTGAATGGTATCTTTTATTAGCAACGATGTTCGAAGGGATCAAGAATTGCCGATGGCATCAACTCACGGATCGACTTTCAATAGGGATGCATCGTTCTTCTCGTTGACGTAAATCTGCGTAGTGACGCCCTCGTATCTGTGCTTCTCCGAAGCCGGCGATTCAATACACACATGGAAATGCCCGGAGCGAAGAGATCCTAGCGCTTTATACGCGCCAGGCGCAATCGTTAAGACTTCCGCTATACCGTTAGAGTCTGTAGATAAACGACCTCGCAGTGTGTATGAAGAAAAGTAGTAGCTGCCGCTTCTGTCCGCCTGCCACCAGTCGAGAATCGCTCCCCGGATCGGCTGTCCCTCTGGCGAGAGCACACGCACGCTCATGAGGAAAGGGTGGTAATCTGAGTGAACAACCGTCAGCCAATACAGTTATAATGATAAATGAAAACAAGGAACACTCACGTTTAAGGAAGTTTATTGAAGCCATCAGCGATCGGCCTTCGTCAAATTGCACCCATGGTGCTCCCGGGAGATAATACGGACCTTACACAAGAGGAGGTATAAGTACTTGTTGGTCTTAGCCTATCAGGGTATGCGTTTTGAACTTACCTTCCAGGTCGGCCCTCTCATTCTTTCTCCCTCGAACAAACCACCAAAATAAGGGGTTCTCGTACGTTGAAAACTGATAGACTACCCGCAAAGTGTTAAATACGCGAGACAGCGAAGATACAGGGGGCGAAATCGGATCGAGCATGGAGATGGTATGACGAAGGCTAGACGAAGCTTTGGAACGAGTTGAGGGCCAGAGAAGAGGGAACGGTCGAGCATACGACACTTTTGCTCAGGTACTTTATATCGTCTCCCCTTTGATACGGTCCGATAGATATCGGGAGTTATTGTGATCCTAGTCGGAACGCGACTGCCTGGGCAGCGCAACACGGTATGCACAAGAAGTGGCACCGAGAATTAAGAGGTCGAGCGCTCCGACTCGGATAGTGAAGTAGTGTAGTCCAATACTTTAAAATGAATACAAGAGGAGACGTGAGTACGGTCCGGACGATCGTGGACAAGGCGACCCCATTTATCCTCCTTCTATGTGCTCTACCGCCCGTCCGTTTCTCCGAGTCGGAACTCATAGTCCCGTCTATCGTCCGTCAGGTTGATCCGAGCGACTACCGCCGCTCCGATGCAGGACGGAAGTCTTTGCATTTATTCTTTATGCTGAGGCTGAGGCAAGGACGTATACGTTGGGAATAAGAGAATATTCAAAAGATTGCATCAAAAGCAATGATAATCGAAAAGCGAGCAAATAGCAGTACTTCCGTTCATCACCATGATGCCGGCGCTGCCAGATGTCATGCATTAAGACTCGGGATGCATTGGGTAAATAAGGTAGTCGTAGTTGAATTCAAGGCTTCGAATTTTTTTGAAAGAAGAGAAAGGAGAGAGAGGGAAGCTTTCAAGTGAGGTGTATGGTAAGAAGCAAAGTCGAATCTTGGTTGTCGAGTCGCGTCGAACCTCGGCCGGGTCCATTTCTATTTATAGTAAGCCTCGCCGATCTATTTTTGCTCTCCTGTGCCTATTGATGACCTAGACTTATACTAGTATAGCACGCGCATGTTCTTATGATCTTAGCAAAAACATGGGGCGGTTCGTTGACAGAACGAACTTCCGAGACGGACATGCAAGAAAAGGAGTTCTTTGACTTGGGGTGGTGGCGCAAAGTTCAGTGGGACCACTACTCAGTTGAATTTCATCGCAAAGTGTATCAAGATGATACGAAGTTCCCACCTCGAGACACGAGGTCAACCCAAAATGACTGTGGGATAATCGGTGAAGCGTTTCTGAAATAACAAGTATGTAATAGCATGCGGAAGACACGTTAAAAATAGGAGCAAAATAGGGGTAAACCAAGCGTATAGACAAAAGAAGTAACGTATGACCATTTTGTTCTTCTTGAAATTCACAAGGACAAAGAACCGGAAACTTTCACCATAAGTCAGAACGTCTGCAAATCCCACTCTTACTCAGTTTCCATTCGTATCCAGCCCAGAAGGGTCGAATGTCGGACTGGGAGCGCTCGAACGTCCTCGCCGCGATTCCCAATCCCTCTGCAGCTCGCTAGAGTCGACTTCATCGACGTCATCTTTGATGACATTCACTTGAGCTGGTGAGGAGTTACCGGTGTCATCTACAGTCGGAACATCAGTGCGGGAAGTCGTTCCGTTGTGCGAATCTTGAGCGGCGGCAGGAGTGTTTGAGTTATTGTTAGTAGGCCCAGAGGTAGCGGAACCAGATTTGGGGCGAAAGGCGAGGTTGATCACGTTCATTTCTTTAGGATTTTGAGACATGGAGAGAAGTTTTGCAGATTATGGTCGACTGTGCGACAGCCTTTTGTATTGGTGGATGCTAGTGGTGAGAGTGCGGAGTAGGAAACTAGTCGGCAAGGGCCTCGTGCAGCAAAGGATGCAAAACGGATTCACGTATCACTTCTTCGAAATGAATTGCAATGACCGATGTAAATGCCTTTTGAAATTTGGGTCGAAGTCGTGGACTTTTCTGCATGCTTCTAGATCGCCATTACAGTTTCTTCGATCGGCGCGATGCCGGAGTATGGAAGGTAATGAGTAGTGGTATAAGAAGCCGGATGAGGGTGAGTTTTGCTTTACGAAAGTCCCGACATTGCACACACGAATATGGCGTCGAAGGCCTGACCAATACGCTGACTACTAGACGTAGCCGAAGCAAGTTTCGATCGCAATATGCGCGAGGGAAAGACGTCCAGGACTTCTCTTCGAAATTTCAGATCATTCCTAGAAGTGCATCTTCCACCTCCCGCATCCGACTCGCCTCCTTCTGCCGCTCTTTTTCTTTCTCCTTGACCATCTCGTTATCTCGCGCGATCTTATATGTCGGTGGCGCAATAGTCTTGTAGTCAAGACGACGTTTGACATAGAAACACATATATGCAGTTGACTTCAAGACCGCATGGACTGTCGAGAGCGACACTTTGTCGTCGTCGAAGCGGTACCACTAATCAATGAGCGTCCCGAGGTTAGAAACACTTGAAAAAGAGGATTTAGAATCACCTGGTCTTGAGATCGTGCGAAGCTCGTGTAGTGACCCGAGTCCATCTGTCCTTCGTGGACGACTACAGCAAATAGATCATATTCGTATAACATCTGAGGTCCTAAGCTTATAGAAAGCATAAGTATAACATCAGACTTTGCAGTTGTACGAGCTTACAATACGTCCTTCTCGCTGTCCTCGTCCTTGATACCGATAGTAGTGAATGGTAGCACGTTTAGGGAAACCGGAAAACGGACATGCGTGTCGATTTTCTTCGGCGTCGTTTTCCCACTTTGCCCGGGATGCTCGAACCTCTACAAATCAATATCCCCTCAAAAAAGACATTCAAACGAGGTTTGACTCCACATACTTACCTTGAACTGAATATTGAGAACTGGCGGAAGCTTGCGGACTGACATGCGTTTTGTCCCCGACTATCGTGAAGGTCAAACATTATCTAAATTTCTTTTATATCGAGTTTACCTGATTTGGAGGGCCACATTTACTGCAGTTGAATTTCATATGCTCCACTTGCGTAAACCTAATTCAAGTAGCGTCAGAACACTTCACAACACAAATCTGGTACTATCTCACCGACGTAAACACCCCGTTAATGTATTATCTTCTGGGTCCTTTCCCTTCAACTGTAGACTGATGTCCAGAAACGGATCAATTTTGCTCGATACGTTGCCGCACTTGTCACATGTATTGTCATTCTGTAGCTGACCCCCGAAAATGTTGTGAATAACACAATTACACGAAACACTGGTATTGCCGTAGGCGGACTTGTGTAACTGATTTAACGCGGAAATGAGGAATTCGTGAGCGTCTTGTTGCGCATAGCCCGCGACCTCTGTGGAGACTTTCCAAGTGGTAGCGAGTAATGTCGTAGGTCCGAACGGGAGAGCCCGAGCGGTGTATAACTAGGAGCAGAGGTTACGAGGTGTCAGTGTCGTACACTCCTTGAATAAAACCACACTGACTTCGACGAATAATTTATCCAGTTCACAGCACATACAATCTTTGATTTTACAAAGCTTATGATTGTGCATATCACTCAAAAAGTAGCCTTTCAGCAAGGGATTGTGTAAGAATGCTTGCAAGACTGCGTTTAAAAAACAGGTCTGCCCGAGATTTAGTAGACCAATTTGTCCCTCTCATGAAACTCAGCAATAGTAGATGGTAAGGAAGGGAGCGAAGCTCACCAGTACATGATATAGGTTCTGACGTTGGGACAGGTGAACTTTCTTTGTTCTCCACCCATTGCCTGTATGGTTCTCTTCGTTTGCGTTGGGCTGAAAAGTTCAGTTGGGTGGGATGAATGCGAAAGGGACGACCACATACATATGAACTTCGTTTCTTTCTCCTCCATATGAAGTGTAGTTGAACAAAATATATCCTCGAAAGTCTCGTCCACGATTATATCGTTGCATTCCAGACAGAAGACCGAGCCACTTTTGACGTCGGCGCCTAATCATATCTCAGAAAAGGATCCGAACGCTCGAGGATCGGTTACTTACAGAACTGGTGATTCAGGTCTTTCATATGGTCAAGTATGTGGCCGTCTTTCCAGCAACCACCAAACGAGCAGTGTAAGCAGATAAACGGCCTCGGAAGGACTAGCCCACATGTTCCGCATGTAGGAGTCTGAAGCTGTTATTACGAAGCGCTACCGATTAGCAGCTAATTTAGTTCATGTTATGAGTTAAAGACGCACTTTCCTTCGTTTCGCGGGCTTTCCAAGATTTGACACGCCCCAAGCGATCGCACTCTTGTACTTCTTCTGCATGGACAACTTCGCCGCCTCGACGGCAAACGCAACCTCGATATGTGGACAATGTCCTTCGATGGTATATTCTTCCTCGTCAACTACGTTGACCTCTGTATCGTCCATCGATGTCGAAGCTGCGAGCGGGGAAGACATGATGACCTCCATGTCGGTTGCACTACAAGTTGTAAAGCAGCCAGTAATTCGGAGGAAATTCGTGCCGTTCGGCCGGCTGTCTCGGATGATCGACGCCGTTACTCGTTACTATCTCTTTTTGTTCTCGGGGGCTTTACACGGTCATGTGACTGTGACGCTTCGCGTTTTTCGCTGTTCGTGCCGCGTCGTGGCCGTAGCTGCTTGCTTACCTTCCCAACCACCCACTCATCCCACGTACGATACCCAGATAGCCTATCGCAAGCTCGACTCGATGCATGATTTGTCTTTATGCGCTATCCCAGCCTGAAGTACATTAATCATGCGCTTTCGTGCTAATATCGAGCATGTGCTTACTTTCCAACGTGCGTGCTTTTTCTTAATACTTATATTTCAACTAGCCTAACGAGTGCCTTCTGTGTAGGTATTATACAATCAATTGAGAGACTACAGAAGAAATGCATCGTTAAGTTTACCGAGTCAGAGATGCACATAATTTGCAATGAAGAAACGGAGGATGGGGTGCAAGTCTGGTCGTAAGTCTCGCGTCCACTTGATATTTGCTCCCGTGTCTAATTCGCTTTTACAGCCAAATAAAAACTGTGAGGCTTCCTGTCGCCTATTTTCTTCTATGTCGAGTTGACATGAGACTCAGGACGTTCTCTTCACGGACTATCGTATCCAGTCCAATGCTAATAACGAAATCAATTTGCTGATCTCACCCGACGCTCTACTCCAAGCTCTCCGATCGGCAATCACATCCACTGAGGCTGTCATGAAGCTAGCAAAAAAGCATGGACATGCTGTCCTATCATTCGACATTGCAATGAATTTAGGTGGGGGCGGGCTCGGTGGAAATAGGTCAAGAGGCGCGAGGATGACGCACGACGTGCTGATCGATGTGCTGAAGCCAACGGACATGGCAAAGTTAAAGGAACCATTGTGTCCCGAGCCCGACGTGCGCCATCGATTTCTTGCCGAAATCCCTAGTAAAACTTCTCATCTCACTTCCAGATTCATATGCTACTTCCATCATTGAAGGGCCTTCGGACAGTTGCCGATCACATGAAAAGTATGGCCGACGTTATTCGCATCGAAGCAAACCACAAAGGAGAGCTTCGTCTCTCTATTACCACGGACGAAACTACCGTAAAGACTCAATGGCCGAATTGTATCATACCGAACATGAGTGAGTGAACAATGCCACTTCTAAGAAGATAGCAAATGCCATTCTGACTTCTTTTGTAGCCACGGATCCAAGTCAATGCACCCAAGAACGACAACCACCTGACCCTGATCACTGGTTTGGATCACACGTCTCCCTTCGTGCATTCCTCAAGTTTCTATCCAGTCACGTTGTTTCCTCCACAACTATAGCCTGTAAGAGAGCCTGCCCTCGGAGCTTACTACTTTCCAATCGTCAAAAGGCTCAGATGCTAATTGAACCCTTTCTGCAACTGGCGGATTTATATTGCAGGTGTCTGCGAAGATCATTGCATGATTCTCTACGTCTACATCGGGGAAATCTCTGATGCGGGTGGTGTTCTCACATTCTACATTCCAGCACGCATCATGGGCGTAGATTAGTGCCAGTATAAGATCCAGCCCAATCAGACCGAGTTCAATCCGTCTCCTCTGCGAGGCGCATACAGACCACGTCAACGTTTTCGTGGCATCCTGCCTACTGATTTAAAGCGAAGATGACAAATTTCGGTTTCCATCGCGATCTTGATTCCCGAATGTTGTCCTAAAGCAAATTCGCCGTTCATTGGTGGAGAAGACTCTGGGTAACGACATTTGATGGAAGAACGAACTCGCGTAGCATCAACGTGCCCTACGCACGTCAACAGCATGCCAGCATTGGAAATAAACCGGAGGGCAGGGGAGAAGAAGGTTTGAAGGGAATTTGGATAATCGTATGCAGAAATTTCTAAACGCTCCTACGATCATAATGTTTAGATTCGATGCATTCAATGGAAATAGAGGCGAGCGGTGAAGATGAAAGCACTGTAAAATGAAAGAAGTATTGGTACACATGCAGAGAACTAGACCAAGAATTAAAAGCGATGTTCCCGACCACGACGCACCCATCCCGCCCCTAAGCTAAACTAGTGACTACGCGGATAATGCAGGTATATGCGTGTCACGAATCCTCCAGGTCTTCGAAAACGTGCGGTAAATCTTCTACTTTGATCACACACACACCGGCCTCCTCTAGCTCGTCCTCAATCTCTTTTTCTACCGAAGGTGCCGGCGTGACCTGAACAGGACCGCCAGCATTGTACGCCTCGGGCCGATCGAAAGTCGCGTGCGCGTCTTCAACGAGGTACACGGTGTTCCCGCGATGGAGGGCAGCGCTGCACGTTGCTCTAATGCAAAAATCGGATTGCATGCCGACAACGACGAGGGCAGCCTTGCGGTCGACAAGCTCACCCAGTTTCGTGCCAGCGAACGCATTGTTTTTGGTCTTGTCAAGGACAGGCTCGTTGGGGAGAGGTGGGAATTGGAGCTGCCACCCGGCCGAACCGGGCGCATCTATAGAGAGCGATTAGGATTCCACGTTCAGGGAAGAAGGGAGGAATATGAAAATTAGTGATCGGAGAGGCAAATGACCTTTAACGTTTACTACGTTCACGCACCAGGATCCCCAGGCTCTCCTGTATTCCGTACATGCACAACGAGCGGTGCGATCGGTGAAGACCGCGCTAGCTCCAGTGCACGCTCAATATTCGAGCTGACCGCCTTGGCATTTGGAACTCCCGTTTCAGGATGCAGCATGTTGACTTGGACGTCAATGGAGAGGAAGACTTTCCGAAGGTGGGCTGGAGGCGTACAGGCACCATCGTCGGCAAGCACGCTGGTCATGATGATAGTTCGCCGTGGACGTGAGGAATCGAGGGAGTGTAGACAGTTCTCGTGCGTAAGAAAATGGTGGGCGACTGGCACTGTCAGTGCTGTTCAATTAGAGCGTGAGTGGAGTAGTAGAGCCTGAGGCGAGTGGCAGGAGAATAAGTACTGGCTGGCTACTCGCTGGGTTTTATACAGCCTGCTCTTGCTCGAAGCGAGCCTTCCGAAGGCACGACGGGCACACTTCAAGTTTTCCGAACCAGAACCCGGATAAACGGCTCGCATTCACTCAACGTTGATTCCCCACATCTACATCTGAACGGGACATTCAGGCTTGTCTGTATTCCGCTATTTAGCCCAATCACATCCATCCCAGCCTCGTTGCATCCGGAAAAGTGCATCCCGCCCAGTGTTCAGAAACATGTCATACAGTCAAATTTCCCCATCATCCTTCTGGGCTTCCACTTCGGTCGGAGAACGCTCATGGGGCTCCAACGTCTCCAAGATATTCGCAGGAGGATTGCAAGCCTCTTCCGATAGGTGCGCTAACATGTCCTGATGGATCCCGATAGCCATATCGTAGATAACTCGGGTCTAGCAATGACTGACTCGGCGGCTTATCACGCCTTTTAATTGAGTTGAGTTGCTTCGTCCTCATAATGCGCCAGGAAAACAATTTGACTAACAACGTCGTCCACATGTGCATATGGGCGGATCTTGTTTTCTCTCATACTCTTCCTTTGCTAATACTTCAACTTCAATAAAAGATACCGAGCGTCCCATCCTGGAGCCTGCCGATCTGAGGCCTCTCACATCCATCCACAACGTATTTTCGTAGACTTCTCATTGGTGAGTATTCATTTTCTTTCGGGTCTTACTGTCGTTGGATCTTTACTCATGCCAGCCTGACGGAGCGTACACAATGCATACGTAGTCACGGTGGTTTCTCGACGAGGTAACCCACCCATTCCCCATTCTCGTGGTGATGCTCCAAAGCAGAAGGGCACTTGCGAGCACTCCGCTCAGGTACTCCCATCTGAAGGGCAGAAGCCAACCAATGTGACATGTATTCGGACTGCGGTTTAAGTGTCCAAGTTCTTATAGCCAAAGTATCGAGCTTCGAATCAAGCAGCGCTCACTCGTGTCCGGCACCATTGATATCGTTTACGGCTAAAGAACCCCACCCCCGGAATCTTCTGGAACCTGACGCTATAGATGAAAGAGTATGCTTCACTGCGGGTGCATATTTCTCCGCGTTGACGAACAGACGTGCCTTATAAGGGTTGTGCGGGTTTTGGGGAAATCCGTGGGTGCAGTCAAATAATGCCGAACGAAAAGCACCAGGTACACGCAACTCTACCTCAATTTTCTCCAGTACCATGCGTCTATGATCATAGAGCAGTCATCTAACGCCATCACAAGCCTTCCGGGCATGAGTACATGGTATTTCTAGACATCTTCTTGAGACGTTCCAACGGATCGTTATTTTTCCTTATAACATCACATTAAACGATCTAATTCAGGTGCTTGCCTACTGAACTACCGTGTTTCATAGGCATCTTCTCAAGCATCGAGACTACACGCTGAGCTAGTAGGCGACAAGCTCATGCTCGAGGTTACATGCGTGGCGCACGACACCTTTTGTGGTCAAGTTTAACTACCAATCGCCGAGTCTGAATTTGTTTCCGTTCTCCGAGCTCCCTCATACGGCGATAATCTCTTATTATTACAATGATCTCTATACATTTTCGCCACCGCTTTGAATAGTATATTCAAAGCTCTGATTGGTAGACTTCAAACGGTCATTGTAGTGGCGATGCCAGTATGAAGAGTTCTTTTCTATCGCGACGCCGAGAGTATGCCTAAGTGTGGGTCGGTATATTACTCTTCGATTGGCGTTTAAGTACTGCTGCTTTCATTGTTGCAAATTCATTCAGAAGTTTGAATTGAAGGGTCTCTACAAGTAGAATATTTTCGCTCATCTTTGAAAATGGCGACTTTAACTCCATGTATGAATGAGAAGGTATGAACAGGACCTTCAAATTTAAGGTAGAAATGAAAATGGTTATCTTTGGTCGAGAGCCGTTCACGTTCAGTGGTGTCTGCGTCTGCGTTCGTCATTTTTAGTCCGATGGCTGTGTGAAGCCATCCAGAGCCAGAGAGACAAGACCGAGAGATCCTGAGTCCGCCGTTGATTACATCATAGACGTAACCCTAACATGCAGCCACTACCATCTTCCGCTTCCAAAGTTGCAACTTCTCTTTGCCTAGCATGCTCAGGCGACGTGCAAGCTCCTCCTCGGGCTTTCAAAGGAAAAGAACAATATTCAGACAATGGCGCCTTCTTTACGCCATGTTGTGACCGCCCGATTTGCCAAACTTGTCAACGCAGGAACCCTCGTCTCATCCGTTACAACCCTTGTCTTGCCTGCTTATCATTAAGGATACAAGGTGCCAGTGGAAATGGAAGGAAGACGTCAGAGCAAGATAATGTAGTTGCTCCAAAGGAGGAAGAAGCTTTCACTATTGGTGGAGATGACGACGAAGCTGAGGGTACGGATGACTCAGCTAAAGTGGACGTAGACTCCCCACCTCCATACGAACACGCTCATTTGCCTGGAGAAGCATCTAGAATTTCCGTTAGCAATGAATCGAATGTCCCAATTTTTTCGGACGGATCGCAAAGGGTACATTACATCCAAAAGAATGATAGCCTTCGTGGACTTGCTCTCAGATTTGGTGTTGATGTGAGTTCTTTCGATGTGCGAACGACTGCCGTTTTTTTACTGAACCAATGCCCATAGGGACATTTACTATGTCATTTGAACAACCTCCCACCAAGCACTCTAACTTCCACACCCCATATTCTCCACACACGTACCACTCTCATACTTCCTCCATCGGCCAAGTCATCGGCAGTCATCACGGGCACGCTTGTCCAAAACGAAGACAAAGATAGACAGAGAGAGCGGGAACTCGAGCGCGCTGCAAAGCGTCTCCAACTCGTCACGAAAGAAGCCGACTGGCGGGTCGCAAAAACATACGCGTCCCTCGCCGCGGACCTTTCCGCGCCAATTTCACTCTCCGCGTCTTCCGTCCTATTCGACGTGGAAGAAGAGGAAGGCGATCTGTCAGAAAAGGGCGAAAAAGTGTCGGAGAAAGTAGAACGAAGATATGAGCCCTCAACATCCGTCTCTGCGCGAGCTGTAGATGCGTACTTGGCTGATGATGCATGGGAGGCTCGACAGCGTTCCGATGTACGTGTGCCGCTCAACGCAGGCAATCGCGCGGCCAGCTCACCTGCCATTAAAACGAAGCGATGAGGGTGAGGGTACTAAAGTGTCCCTCCAATCGCATTCTGCATTTCTGTGTGAAACTGTGAGCCTCTGATTCTTATAAGTAATGTCATAAGTGTTGTTTGTATTTTGCGCAGTTATTGGGGATTGTTTATAAGAGTTCTATTCGCAGAAGTCCATAGGGTTGTCATTGAGACAATTCTGAAATTTGCATCACCACACCCACGTCTGACAATATATATCCTAAATGGCATGCAGTCTGCGTCATCAACTTGAAATATTCCCACTCATGCTTGTCAACATCCACCCTGCTTTGCTCTGACAGATGATAATTACTTGATCAGAACAGATCGTCTCCATAGGCTCGCTATGTGTATAACTCACCTTTGAAGGTTTGCTCGTATTGCGCTCATCACGCTGCCTCCAGTGCAACTCGTAAACTCTCGCATGAGCTCCTAAATCTCTGCGTCTTCTCCTTCACATCGCTAAGAAAATCTGCGCACAGCGCACTGACGTTCTGTTGCTGATCAGCCGTGTTGAGGATATTCTGATAAGTCTCCAAAAGCTGCCCCTTTCGCTTCATCCCCGCCAAAAGTATTTTCGTGTTTTCGATGATCACCGGGACAGGATGGTCTCCAGTGTCATGACCCGATGGGAGTTCTTTGTCGAAGAAGCTATCAGCCGTGGTAGCTGCATCATTCAAGGCGCCGTAAACCGTTTTCACAAAGTCAATTGCTGCACGATCCATCAGATCCAATAACTCCTTGATATCATCCTCGGTATCACGGCGTAGCAAGGCTACCTCATTTCCCGTCAGTGCTTCTCGGACAGATGGAAGCTGTGCAACGAGAGTAGCTTTCCGGCCTACTTTGGTAAGCAAGATCTGGAGCTGTTGGATAGTGGATGTTGCTGCGGTTGAAGCTCGAGCCGTCTTCTGGTTTTGACTCAGGCCTGGAGCCTGGTTGGTCGGAACGTGGTAACGAGATGGTGGTGCATGGGAAGGTTCTAATGGCGGTGTTAAGGGGATGTAGACCTCGACCTTCTGTCTTGGCCGGTTCGCTAGCGTAGGAAGAGGGGTGGGGTGGGAATATGCAGTACTTGGAGCTTTTCCAAGAGTGGAAGATGGGTGAGATGGGCCGCTGGTAAGGTCTCTAGATTGGCAGTTCGAGCTCTCTCTTCCTGATGCCTCTTCCTCAGCTTCCGCCATCTCTTCTTCTACGTCCATGCGATCTTCGTTCACATTTATCCCTTTCTGGGACTCTTCAAAGTTCCGTAACTTTCGTTCCGCAAAGCCTCTAGCCCCTTCTAACAAGGACGTGCGGCGAGCAAAGGTTCGGGGCACGCCATCGGGAAGGCCAATCCACTGTCCATTGATCAATTGCCAATTGATTCGCTTTCCGTCCGTCCTACAACGCTGCCTTAGTTTCCGGCAAAGTGCACAATTAACGGAAACTGTTCGATTGGCGAGCATTCGCATTGTGCAGCTAGCTCCTACGCCGCGAACTTTACATCTATCGCACGGATTGAGTTTCCGGCGAATCTGGAGTGACATTAGGATTGGGTTCAAAGTATGAGAATGACACATACCGTTACGTGCCTCGCCGAGCGAGATGGCGTTTCTTTGACCGCCTCTCCAACCAAGACCGAGTTCCGACGCTTTGAGGGTCCACACGATGATTTACGTGTTTTTGATGCCTTGGAAATTTTCTGTGTCGTTGATTGCGCTGACCGTGTCGATTCTTCATTCCCGAGCTCTTGTCTAAGAAGACTTCGAGGTCGCACTTTAAGAACGCGAGAGAGATGTGTGAAGGGCAACTCGTCCTGAGCGACACAGAGTCCCAGTTCGATCAAGCTCTGGCATTCATCCATTTGAGGCACATTGATAGACCTCGTTTCAAGGGCTTCTTTCTCAGCTTCGACAGCCAGCTTTACAATAAATTGCTGAGCTGAATAAAAAGCAAGTAATAAGAGGAAAATGCTCACATAAAGTCTGGTCATCTTGCAGTTCCAAGCACCTAAAGCCGCATCCGAAGGGGGCGACCTGGCACCGGTCTGAACGAAGGCAAGCGCTTCATATACGACACGTTTGAGTGATTCCAAAGACATCGAAGTTGAGTTCTAAGAAGAAGGAAGAAAGGAGCTTTCCTAGGACCGAATATATGCATCTTTGAGCTGGCGTTTTAATCCTAGGATCCGGGTTTAGGACCGTTCCCGGCACAGCCCTTTCCAATAAAAGTCCTCAAGGCCACACCGGCGCAACCCAATGAATGCATCGTACCGCGGCGTGCTGATTGCCATCACAATTGACTAAAGTCTCCGCAGGCTTCGACGAATATACCATAAAGGAAGGTGTGGAGGATTCTGAACAAAAGCTGATTTCATCGGAGTCAAAAGCTATGATCGACGTATGCCGAAATCACAGGCAATTCATCACGAGTCAACTTGAGTCTTACCACCATGGCCGACGTGACTCAAACAGATGTCTCCAGGCCTGCAGCACTCCCTAACGCACGCCTAAGGCCTCAGATCTCGCAGCAGAAACCCTTGATTGATCAGAACTCGGACGAGTACTTGGACTTTATCGAGGAAGAATGGAATAAGAAAGTCGATACAGAGGTCGAAACACTTGTAGACGGCATGGTTGACATCGTTAATCTAGCTTCTGTACGTAGTTGTTCGGCATCTTATCCTGCCTTTCAAGAATATGCTCATTAGAAAGTGTAGGTGGGGGACAAAGACAAGTTTATGATTGCACAGGAATCGTTCCAGGCTCAATGCCGCGCAGAATCCATGGTTCGCGCGGCTCATTCGTTGCTGTCCATCACGCATTCCTTGAAGCTTCTACTTCTTTTGTCTGATGAGTCGCAACTAGCACAGCAACGAAACAAAGCTATTGAAGAATCTCGAGTGGAGGCAAAGGACGCGAAGGCGAACGCGACAGCGGTCTTAAATGAGCTATTAGCAAATGCCAGGGAAGAAATATCTGAACCTGCGGATCATCAACTTGAAGCTATTGCTTGAGGTATGTTCATTTGTTTCTATATTTACACGTTCCCCATCTAATTCTGAGATAATGTTTTCTCAAGCTGGAGCAGCTCTCCAAGTTTTGTGTTTTCGAGAGCATTGATTTTTTCTTTCGACACCGCCATCAGTGGCCCGCGTACTCTTCCCGACCCATATCCGAATTCTTTCGCAATGATAGCTTTAAGTCCACCGATGCCACCAATACATTTTACCAGCCAATCGCCATGCGCTAGCTTGTTTTGAAGCTCGAGCGCCTCTTTCATCTTCCCCGTTTTCCAGAGTGAAACGATCTCCGTATGGACCTTGGGTAAAATATTAACGCTGGCCCCGATCGCACCTGTACCCCCCATGACGAGCCCTGGAATCAAGACGTCTGTTGCGCCAGGAAAGACTGCGAATTCTGAAGAAGGAAACGTAGTCGTGAGTCGGGTCAGTTTGCCAATGTTTCCGCAGGACAGCTTAGTGCCGACAATGTTGGGATGGGCAGCCAAGGCGATAATAGTGTCGGAGTCAAGATCTATGCCTGCGGTTACGACTGGAAAGTTGTATATCATGACAGGAATCGGAGATGCGTCGGCGACCTACAAACGCGGATTCAGATCCATTGTACGTGGCAAAACAGCAGCTGTGCCTGCTTACACTTCGATGAAAGTTGATGATAATTTCCTTTGTCATTTGAGGCAACCAAGTCGATGGCGTAAGCACCAGAGCATGCGACGCTCCGGCATCCTTCGCCTCTACACACAATTGAATCGTCTCTTTCGTCGATTGTGACCCTGCCCCAGCCAAGACCAGCACGTCATTGAAACCATGCTCGTTCAGCGTCTCGCGAGTAGTATGGATGGCGAGTGATCTCTCGTCGTGCGAGAGGTGCTGCGCTTCACCATTCGATCCTTGTACCAAGATACCCGTCACGCCTCCCTATTCGAGGAGTTGCATGTAAACATGAAGCCATCAATCTGTATTAGTAATCGAATTACTACCTGAGCCAATCGGAGGACATGTATCTTGATGGCATCAGTGTCTATCTTATCGTCCTCGGTGAAAAAACAGACTGCAGGAACATAGATCCCTGCCGGAGGTGGGGACGGACTCGACATCGTGGACGCTGGTCAAAGCTTATCGAGAGATTCAATGGGAAGTGGAGAACCGGGATTAATTTTCTTTTGGGATCTGATTTGTTTCCCATCGTCACGTGCTGAGGTAGTTGCTATTTTTCAGAATATTTCACTGTGAAATGAATCTTTCGTAAGTTCTTTTCGCTAGATAATGCATTTTTACGATGATTCTTCTCCGCCCTTGTGGATTCTCACTTTCTTTTCTCTCTTCTTGTCACTTGGAGTAGACACGAAAACATCCTACACGAATCAGTGCTCTTTGCAAGTTGCTCGTTTCTCCTCAACCAGTAAATTCATCGAGTTCGAGGCACAAATGACAAGGTCGTCAAAAATTAAAATACGAGCGAAGGCCCCACGTAATCCCTGTCGTCGGAACAAATGTGTCGTTGCGGTGGAGCGCGACAAGCGGCAAGATGAGGACTGTTGTGTACGCTCTGCCTTCTTGGATCGAAATCTACAAAAGCTCGAAAGCTAATGTTTCAACTGCAAGGTATTAAGATTGGCAAATCCCTGCGATCAATGTGCAAAACTCAACCTCGACGCCGAGTGTTATATGGTGCCTCGGCAGAAATGTGCAAAGCCAAGTGTAGGAAATATGCAATGCCTCATTTGTAGAGAAGATGGTATCAAGTGCACATACCAGGGACATCCAGTCGAATCGAAACTGGTTGCGGGTAGTATATGGCTTTTCCATAGACGATCAGAAGATTGGGAACGGTGTCGGAAGGAAAAGATCGACGAGCTTTGCAAGCGACAACTTGAACAGCGTGAACATGCTGCGATATTCTGCGCGCTTCCTGCAAACAATGCCCGAGTCTCAACAGTATCGAATACCGATAACGACACGAAAGTGCATCTCCGAACGGATACTTCTCAGTCACCGTTTATACCTAGCCCTGAAGCTCGGAACCATTCCCGGGTAGAAAGGCATCCTATGTCGATGACTTTCGAGAAGTATCGCTCGATGCCTACCTCACGCCAGCGAGCGCCAGAAAACGGAAGATTTGATTCATCGGAACTTAAATCACGAACTGCATATTCTGCGCAATCAGGCCGAGACAATATTGCAAGGAGCTGGTCCTCTCTATCGGACAGTACGTTTTCTCGCGAACGTGCTCGGCAGACCTTTGGGGCTACCAACAGACGTTATGCTTCAGATGGTTTGGTCCCTTCTACTTCGTCATCGCAAACTAGGCGGCGGCGGTTGTTTCACAGCCGGACGCCAATTTTGGGCCGTGCAAACACGCTTGGACTCGTACGCTCCACTACATCTCAAAGCCGTCCAAGGAGTAGGGAGAATATCTTACCGTTCCAACGGGAGTCTCTCGACAGACCAGATATGATATCGCTCCGCGCTGAGATGTTCAGCGCGCTCACAACCTTGAATGAGTCGGTGGTTGATGCAGAAAGAAAGCTTGAACGGCTCTCTGAATTGGATTCCCTTGGATCATTGCAATCGGACGCCGCCGAATGGCTTGAGTCGGACTTCGAACGAATTGGACAAAGAATAATGGGGGAAGTGTCGCGATTCGAATCCGTGCTGAAAATATCTTTGACAATGATGAACCCGATTAAGGATCCCTCCGAGCCAGTGCTGCATTCGCCGACCCCGCCCCTCAGGTCTGGGTCAGATATGTTTGGAGCCGTTACTAATATACAAAGAGAGTTGAATATTTTGGAGGAAAAGGCGAATCGGGCTTGGACATGCATCTCATCGTTTGAGAATGGATGCATTGAGTATAATGCTAGCTTCGATAGGCTCTGTTTGGATATCCTCAAGGACGTCCAGGGCGCAAATCGCAGAATCAAGTTGTCTGCTGACGTTCTTCGAGAGTCTGTTGCAAAAGCCATACCGACGCACCCTATTTCGGACGAACTCGATTCGGATTCGGAGACATCATGTTTGTTATGCTAAATATCGATACTGACTTCAAGTTTGAGCCCTACTTACATGCATATATGTATTTGAATTTGTGTTTCGTGTCTAATTGTCTGGGTTCAGAATATGTGCAAATACTCTGCAACATTTTAGGGTACCAATCATCTCATCGCACAGAATCCCCGGTTTACCTTATTTTAAAGTTTGAAGGCTAAAATGCTAATAAGACTGGGATGTTCGGCTCAGCGCTAGATAGCCTGCGGCTCCTGCGACCTGAGAACGAATCTCGTCACTAGTACTCGTGTTCGCAGACGCGGCATTCCGCCTACTATTAGCCTCCGACACCTTCTACATGTCGCTGACTTGGAGGAACCTGAGGTTCGTTCAATCTTTTTTACCTCTTTCTTATTGTCTTATTTCTGGATGTTCCAGATAAACATAGGATGGAAACCCTTTTCCCAAATATTCCGCCAACACTCAGACAACATTGCATCACCGGCGTTCGGCGAGTCATCAAGGAAAATATCAAATGCAGTACATGTAGTACACGTGTGGCCGCTCGTCGCTCGACAGGCTGAAGAAAATTCGATATCGCGACGACGGTATGTAAGAGAAAAAAAACTGCACCACCATCATGATCCTAACGGAAGAGATAGAAGAAATGGATGGACAGGTAAGCCAGCGTAAACTACCTACTGGTACCCCATTTCAACTTTTCGCTGCTGAATCTGTGATGCTTAAAGTACAGAGGTCGGCGCATCCATGCGATACTCGCAGAGAACGTGACACGGTTTCCACGGTTTCCACATGCTTCTTAAAGCCCTCGACAAGAAAAGCCAACGCTATGAATCCAAGCTGCAATCAGCGCGCATATGTTCGAATGAAACGCTGAACGGACTCGAATGCCTTGGAATGGAAGAGATTTAACGATAAATGGCTTGGGCATAGACGTGATGTGAACTGGGATCGTTGCGCTCGCTCCCACCTCCTGCAAGTTGAAAACCGCATCGTGTCGCATCTACTTGATACCGGGCCAGGAATGGGCTTCGACCCTAGCTTGAACGATACTATCGTCCATTTGCCTTTTCCGTCTTTGAGTGACCATGACGTACTTACAACTTGAAGGCGGAAACAACCTGAACTACCTGATCCCCATGCTTCAAGGTGGTGCATTGGAAAGGCATCGCATTCGGATGATTTCACTCCACTGAAACATCTGAGAAGAGACTGGGCAGAAGAAGCGGGAAGTGATCACCACATAGCCATAATATAAGGGATACGGGATCATTGCAAGACAGCAGAGGAAGAGCTTACTGATATCAAGTCGTGGTCGACTCGGCGATTTACAATCCGTTCTTCACAACGACCTGAAGGAAACCCTCAAGTTCGAGTAGTTGGCTTCCGAGTTTTCCATATCCGCGTCAAATTTCGAGTCGGCAACCGAGGAATCATTTGGGATTGCAGCAGAAGGCACTGGGCCATGGAACGAATCGTCGCCGTCGAAGAAACGTCAAAGGACAGATATATTGAAGCCAGTTTCGCACAGCAGGAAGGAAATGGACCAGCTTGAGCAAAAGGCTCGCCTTGATCTAATCCATAGTATCGTTAATGACGAGGGACGACTCAGACCAGCTGATTATGCGTATGTTCTTCGTGACATCCACTCGGACATACATACGTCGCTGGGTAAAAGCAGACACGATGCAGAGATGTTCAAGAGCATTGCTTTGAAAGCGATTGGGACAGCAACCAGCGGCGCTTAGCCAGTTAGTAGCAGTTACCTGATCTCCTTTTAATTTTACTGCTTTCTTATTTGTTTCTTGGAGCCGGGTTTCCGTTGTATTTGTTTCTTTATTAAATATCTTCTATTCCATTGTTTTTCAAAATGCAGGACAGGCAACTACGGATACAACATTCAGACATCCAAAGCTGCAGTCAATCCAATAAATAAGTATACAAGAAATCATAAGAGGCTTCCTTGCGTGACGTAAAGTTACAATATAAAAGCAAATCCAGAGTGAAACCCGGAGTGAAATCCAGAGCGATGCGCATAGATCAAAACATTACGAAAGCAGAAAATGCATTCCAACTTGAAAGAAATCCGTAAGAAAAATTTCAACCTTGTGTCATAGTCGTAACTGTCCTCCTCAATGCATCAGCCAATTGTTTGATCTTTTGAGTTGAGCCTTGAACATCCCGAAGGAGTTCCGCATAAAACTCACACAAATCCTCCTGCTGCATCTTTCCCTCGTCTATGGCCGACCTATACATACGAGCGATTCGCGCCTTGCGCTCAAGCTTGTCTGCCTCCTTCTTGACGCATGCTATCGTCTCGAGCATATCCACGTCATCAGATACAGAGGACAGCTGAGAAACCTGGTATGCTCTGGATCCCTCCACCTCTGGAACATTCGCAATATGGAACAAACTTTCGACAGCTTTTGCAAACGACAGGGCCGCAGCATCCATCTCAAAAGCGACTTCTTCAAAGTCTTCCTCGAGATCCTTTCGGTATTCTGACTGCATGCCAGTATCATTGAGACGACCCATGCGGGAAAGCAGTTGGTACTTGCGCTTGGCTTCGCTGCAAGAGATCCGTAGCCTTTTTGTAGCGTCATTCATCGCTTCGCATGAAGCACTTATCTTCCTATCATCAGACTGATGCGCCGAGTTTCGCGAGGTCAGAATTTCGGGGGAAGCTTGTCTTTTTGACCCATCTGATATTCGGCTCTGAGATGGTTCGCGACTAATAGGAGATGGTGGAAACTCGGTGCGACTGGGAAGTTGCGGTTCGCCATCGATATGCAGGGGTGGACTACTTCCAGGGCTGGATGGACCGATGCCGATAGTGGATGTGGGGTGGGCGTTGGTCATGTTAGGGCGATGGCAAACACCATGAGTGGGAGTCGAATGGCGGCTACCATTGGGAGGGGTTGGTGAGGGCAGCAAGGGATGCCTAAAGTGAAGAGGAGCGGAAAGTGATCGTCGAGTAATTGAGCTCAGTACGCGTTTCTGCGTTGTGGAACTGTGCTTCCCTAATGCAAGGAGTGTGTGATTTCGCCGCCTCGACCGCCTCGTTGGACCCGTCTTTGTCGGTTGCATGCGTTTAGTTGCCGACTCAGAGCGGGTGACTATATTGGGTTTGAAACTTTGGAGGACAACTTGCACGTCTTCTGTGAGCGAATCGCCCGCACCCAGCTGACGGAGGGTACTTGGATCTGGAAGACTACCGTGACTTCCAGGAGTAAACAGGTGCGTCGAATGTGGTTGAGTCGACATGCCTTCAGTCCCGTTCTCGTTGGTATGTTCGAGTACAGAACTCCCATGCTTCGCGGGCAGACTTCCTGACCTGCTTGATATCAATAGCTGCTCGACCTTGGCCCGACAACAGCTCTTCAAATCGGTTTCGGGATTGTGGCCCACCCAGGTTTTTCCAATGCGTCTCCATCGTATAGGTCTCCCTCCTGTTAGACATCGTTTCTTATGTTTTATACATCGTGTACAGCGTCCTAGCGTTCCGTTCATCAAAACAGCAAAACAGTCGAGATGAAGACCTGGCTTTGGGCAGCGGTCACAAGAAATAGTCTTCCTAGACACCTTTGAAGATACGAACTGTTTGACACGAGGAAGTTCAAATAAAAGCAAAATTAACTCACCCATCCATCGCGGTCAGGCTCTTCGACGAAAGTAATGATACAACCCATTCCATCGCATTGCTCTGTCATCTGAAGATGTTCCTCCTGACCGTCATCATCTACCTCCATTCTCGAGGTGTCCATTGCTGGCTCCAAGCGGTGCGCTGAGTGTGGGAATACCATCGCGTTCAAGGATGACCGCAAAGATCCGCGAGCTTCCATCACGGTTAATAATACATCAAAGTGATCGCAGGCAAAGAATAGTAAGGTAATGGAGGGGAAAATCTTGGGCTCAGATTGAGCGTGCCATGGTGAGCGCTATTTAAGCAAATTTGCAAAAGCGCGCGCCTATTTGCTACGCTTACTAAGTAAGCGCTTACACCGGTCTAGGGGCAGCCGTTTTCATCGATATCGGTTGCCCTCTCCATCCTAAACTTTGGTTACAAATTTAAGTAAACATACAAATAGAACCGCAAAGCAAGGCTGGGGAAAGATTATTGTTGGAGGAAACTGAATAGCCCCAGTTCCTATGATCGAAAATGACAATAAAAGAATGTGTTTACTACTAGCATAGCTGCTGACGAGCTGCGTCCCAGAGAGCGTCCGCAGAGTATTTTCTAGCACAGGAAAGTGCCATTTCACTCTACCAAAGGATGCACAGATATCCTGGCAAAGCTCGAGAACAAAAACTTCGATATCGCGTTCGAATTGATCCTGCTTTTTTGAGAAAGGTTTGGTGCATGAGAACGAGGCGAATCGTTTCCTTCAGCTTGTCCAGTCCCTTTTTGATATGCGTGTTTGGACCGTATGCGTCTGAAGTGCTACAAACCTCGAATGCAATAAATTACTCCTAGGTTCCGTCTCCACTGAAAACCCGAAGAATGAATCCTTGCTTGACCTCCCAAATCTTCATAAAGCTATCGTAGGGTCAGAATAAATATCTTCGAAGTCTTCTTTCGAAACATCGAGAGCTGTATTTCTCCGAGTCAATTGATGTATGACACCAGCGAACTATTCCTCTCCGTTGAGCCACAAAGTTCTCGCTTACTGTTGATAACGGCCTGAAGCTAACTGTGTTGCTCTTCTGTACTAGACCTTTTCAGGCGCTTCGAGTGGATGAAGTCATCTGGCGCTTGCTTCGAGTCAGACAGACTGGCTTCGCGGCGTCATTTCGTGGTAGGGAGGGTTTTATTGTATGAAAGAAGGAAGACTTGCAGAAGTAATGTCGAGTGAGAACGGGTTGGGCTCCTTCGTCGAGTGGCTGATGTCCTCGTGCAAAGCGAACAGAATGCGAATTAAATGGCGCATTTCTGCTGTCGTCGCTGAGAGTATCTCAGCAAGAGAAAAGAAAAACATGGTTTTCGATACGCGCGAAGCTGGACCATTTATCTGTGTTTTCCTGCTCCCCCATTTCACAGTTTGTTTGTGGCTAAAAATATACGCTCCTCTTTCTTTCCAATCTAGGGCTATAGTGTCAGTTTAATGTTTCAAACGCTTACCAAAAAACTAGCTGCACCCCGAGTTGACGGTTTTGGCTTTTCCGGTAGATGTCCTCGAAAAGAATTCGGAAGGAAAGACGTGTCACTTGCATGCTTTTCACGGGTATTTAGCCCTCAAAATCTCAAAAGTCAAAGGAAATACACAAAGCCAACTTCTTGGCTTACCTGACCATTTGTCTCCTCCCCTTACCCACCCCCATCCATACTACAATCACGCAGTTCTATCGTTTATATTATGGGATCTGTCGGAGCCTGGGGTATTCCACGTCCATTCGACCTTATTTTCCAAACGGTTTCGTTTATCGATGTGGAGGGCGGTATGGAAGGTTGAAGCCGTAGGGGGTGACTGGGTGAAAACTCGTCGAATCCGAAGGTGCGTTATAAGTCATAGAACTCTGTAAGAGATTTAGTGGGTAGGGAGAATCGAGAGAAGCTGAAAGGAGACCTTTGTTGTAAGTCGAGATGAATGAATGGAAGTGAGCCAGCCACCGTTTACCGTTTCAATTTTCTCTCTGAACTCTCTGTCCAAATTTCTCACGCCCATCCAGAATATTAAAGGTCGTCGCTGGATCGACGCAGCGTCGAACACAAACACGACACCGAATTGGAGTATTTTGACGCCCAACTTGAAGCCACCACTCCTCGGTATTTTTATCTATTTTTCCCGGGTCATTTTGATATTTAGTATGATGAAAAGAGCAGCCGAGAAGCGACATGAACCAACGATCAACTCGGAGGACACCTCAATGCCCCCAACGAAGAAACACAAGATGGACGAGTCGCAACAAGACGCCGATTTGGTATGTAGGAAAAGAAACTGCGTCCTGATTCTAAACGGACTACTAGCTGAAGGTGGTTGGGTATGTTTTGTCGCTTATTTTGAGAGAACAACTCTGACATTGCCATAGATGTGGAGAACAACCAATGCATGCGACCGCTGCACCCAATGCAAGATGACACACGAATGCGTCATTTCATATAAAATCGTACAAAGAAACTTCGTCATAGATCCAGACTGTTATTGCTGCTTCAAGGCGAAGAAGAAGTGTAGGACAAGCGGGCACGATCTCATCTGGCGAGTAGTCGGCGATAAATGGATCGGGCATATCAAAGATGCGAACCTCAAAGAGTGTTGCAAGGCTCGCCTGTTGCCCTTGCTGCGAGCTGAGCTGTTGAGAAGAGGTCCCAATGACAGAGGAACGACGACGATTGCAGACATGTCTTTGGAAGAAGGAGAGATTGCACAAGGCCACGATTCGACGGGAATGCCGCCGCCGTTGCCACATCCACATGATTTTACTATCAGTGTGAAATCAAAATCAAAATCACATCCGCCGATCCAGCAAGAGATACCTCCGCACCTTGTCAACGTTCCCGCACGGCCACCTTTCTTCGACACCGTCACCACCAGTTCAATCGCAGCTTCAACATCGACCACAAGCTCGACACTCCCAACGTCAATGAAGTCTGTCCTACCCGTTAAGCCATCCTGGATCGAGAAAGCTGAGGACATGAACGAAACGTCGATATCTCCGACCGTCGTTGCGGATGGTCATTCTCAATTAGGAATCACGGGCAGCGAGCCGAGTCTCCTGCGGCGCTTTTCAACACCTGCGGACATTTCTTCAGTGCTTCCGACACACCCCGTGCTGCCTTCTCCAGCCGCTACAGACATCGACGACCGTGATCAACATATGTTCCCCGTCAATGATCGCGAGGCTCGCCCCGCAAGTGCACCTATTCACCCTATTCCTGAATCGCTCTACCGCACTTCCACCTCGTACCGCAGTAGTGGTGCTCATCCTGAGGGCGAAGTGCAAGCACACCCTCGAGAACGACTGCTTGACGCTCTGTCCAGATTACGCGTTCTTTTCGGAAAGGCGGAAAGAAAGGCCCGGTTACTCCCCGAACTCGTCAGGATCCGCGTGATGCGGTCCGTTCTGAGTCAGGACGTCCAGATGGACTGCGACGAGGCGACATCAGAGATGTCGAACGCAGCGCTGCAGCTCGAGAGGGCTGCCCGGGATTTGTTCCCTTCTGTACCAAGTCCGATTCTATCTGGGACAGAGAATGGTATTGGGCTTGGGTTGGGACCGGCGGAGAGAAGGGACTGGACGGTTATTGTCGCTGCTTTGAGAGTGGAGGTGGAGAGGCTTGACCGCAAGGCGAATATAGCCGTGTCGCTAGACGTGAGGAGTCAGGAAGACGAGGCGCTCAGCCCCTTCTGTGCGGATACCTTGGAGGATGTGTGCCTTTCGGCCCGGGAGGTTAGACGTTATGTGTTGGAGCTTAGGGAAGCTGTTGCAGTTACGCTCCGAGATGCAGAGTGAAGGTAGGGTAGGTGTCTCGCTTGTATTGATTCGACCTGTTGCACTCGTACGTTGCTTATGTTTTGATTTTGTTGCCGCTCTGTCTGCTTTGGATCGCAGTTGCTTCTGCCTGTCTTTTGTATCACATTCCATCCTTTTGTTCTCCGTATCCCTTCAAATTCACTACGTCTTCGTCACTACTACATTTCCATTATGATTCTTCTCTGTCGATACACGCCCACATACTGGCCGGGAACATTAACATGTACAATTTAGCCCAGCAAACTTGAAAACACGGAAGACGAATAGAAACAGATAATTGACAACGAATAAGTCAGACACGGAGCGGGAGCCCTGAGTTTGCGAGCTAATCAACTAGACTTTATGACGACATTTCAATCGGACCGTATCAACCCGTTCAGGAAGCCTTCACGATCTCGTCAAACTCTTTGTTGTTTATCATCTCCTTTACTATATCCAGACCTCCAACAAACTCCCCATTCACGATGAGCTGAGGAAAAGTTGGCCAGTCGTTCAAAACCTTCAATCCTGAATAAATGCGTAAGTGATCTTGTCGCCAAAGTGGATTACAATTTCGTAGGGACTCACCACTGCGGACCCTCTCATCCGTCAATATATCAAAGTGCCCAAATTCAACGCCCTGTTCCTTCAAGAGTCCCGCGATCTGCCTTGAGAATCCACATCGCGGAACGTCGGGGCTTCCCTTCATAAACAGCATGACCTGACTCTCGTTCATCAATCCCTTTAATCTCTCCTCGAGTTGCTCTGGTGTCTCCTTGTCCTCGTCCTCGTCCATAGCATCTTTCTCTTCAACAAGAGATGGCGCTGCAGGTTTCTGGTCTGTTGAGGAGAGGGCTTTGGGTGTTGTGCGGGTGTGGGATGCGATTTCGGTCTTCAAGCGGGTGATGTCAGCGCCTTCAATGCGTGAGAGGAGCGTATGGCCCTATGCATTCACCCCGCAATTTGCGAGTCGTAGATTAGCTTCTCAAAATCTTCAAGACGAGCTAAGATGTTGCCGAAGACTTACTCGTAGGACAATCAGAGTTGGGACGTTCGTGACCTCGAAGCTATCCGCGATATCCGCCTGTTCCTCGGCTTCCACATTCAGCGCCAGTAAGTTGGGGTATGCCTGCGCAAGCTGCTTGACTTCTTCATTCACTTGAGAGCATGGCTCTGCCCATGGTGCCCAGAAGTTGAGGAGCGAGATTCGGTCAAGGTCGGCGGAGAGAAGGTCCTGGAAATGAGCTGGGGAAGAAATGATTTGGAGATTCGAAGGGAAAGATCCCGTGTCGACAGCCATAATCGATTCTCTGGTGGACTGTAGGTCCGAGCGAGGTGCGAATGCGCTTTGGAGATTCGGCGTCAGGAGTGAACGACGGGTAGATAAGAGATAGATGGAGGATAGATGGGGGATATGGTAACGGTGAGAGGATGAGAGAGCTGACTTATCAATGGTAGAGGGTGCGAGGATTGAGACAGATCTAAATAGATGACGCGATTCACAGCACCAGTTGCTGATATTATGCTTTTCAGACAAATATTATGATACTTTAAAATATATTCAATAAGTTTTTATATGTAAAAATAATATTAATGCTTGTCAAGGTATTCGGCAACCCTTTCGACGAGCTCTCCTTTTTTGCCAGAGCTCGACAAACTTTTGCTTTTGAGAAATTCCTGTCATGAAATTTTTTGCACAGTCAGCGATCCTTATCAGATACTGCGTGAGAGATGATGCATCATGGGAGTGCCGAATACCCATCTAATCAGATGGACCACAAGACCAGCTGGCAGTAGTTACTGAAGTTGAAGCCAATTCTCACCTTCATTTGGTCCACACGTAGCTAAGGATAAGAATTGAATTGTCATTGAATATTTAATGTCATGAGGGAACACGGATGGTACCTACCTTGGTAAGCTGCCCGGTTTCGTATTTGCTGCGGATTTCAATCTCGTCCACGGATGTGTCCTATACAGACAACACAAAATTAGAATACATAACGTAGAAGACGAAGGAGCGGAGAGGAAAACTGACCGCTTTCCGCTTTGTTCCTGCACCAGTCTTCTGAATGAGTGTAACTTTGGAACTCTGGTCGTTCTCAATAAGCTTGTTCCACTCCTTGATCAAAGGTCCCGCCCTCTACATCTAATTTAAGTACGTATAAAACGATAAAGGAAGGAAGAACAGACCTTGTGAATCATGTCAATTTTCGGCCTTGTGGCATCTTCAAAGGCACTTGGGTCAAATTCGTCCCGGAAGGCGCTAGCCTCGAGCTGTGCGTAGTGGAATGCAAGGGCTTCGCGCAGTGGGTCAATAACGACTACCTCATACATAATATGTCATATACCAGGGTTGGGATTTGCATCAGGAGGGTAGCCCCCATTTTTGATCTGAAGCTTTGCTATCCAGGCCTTTGCAGATTCCACAGCATCTGAACGCGCTATAATAACGAATGTTCAATACGACGACGATCGGAATGATACACTGAATATCACCTCGAATGGCTTCTTCGATAGGCGCTGCCCGGATGTCGTCCGCGAACGGGTACGGAATGAGATGGAAACCAGAAGGCTCTGGGAACCCGCTTTCGTCCTCCGTCTCCTCCTTCACATGACCCAGTCAGTTAAGTTCGTTCTGCTGCTCACATGAACGTGCTTTAATCTCTCACTTGGGGAAGCAGTGCACAGAATACTGGCGTCGAGTTCGACCGTAACAAGGCGCGAACAAGCCCGATTTTCCTTTTTTTCTTGAGAGACTTCAACAATGCCGCAAATGTCCGCTTGCTCCCGGAGTAGGCAGATTCGTCAGGATAGACAAAAAAGGAATGTTTAATATTGTCCTCAATTGCCAGCTCGGATTCATCTTTGAAACCAAGCAGTTTAATGCCCGGCTTTAGGCCAAGTGTTCTGAACAACTTGGTCTCTTCTGATGTGTAGAAAACCTATAGAGCTTAAATAAGCTTCATTTGTTCTCAAAAATAAATTAGACCTTCACACACTTTACTTCTTTTCGGTACTGACCGCACACCAAACTCTCCACCCTCTGCATCTTCGGCTGGGATGCCAAGTTCCATCCCAAAAACAATATTCTCCTTTTCCGCTTCGCGTTGTTCATTCTACCAGTGTGATTTGTCAATAAAATGAAATCGATACATGTGCAAGCATAAAACAACCCACTTCATCCATATAGAGCGTTTTTGGCTCTACAACATCCAATCTATCACCCAGGTCCATGAAGTATTTGTAGGACCCTTTCTTTTGCTCCGTTACGAGACCGTATCTGAAAACTCAAATGACGGAGATGAAAACGAGAACGCATGGTCGGCGTTTACGCTTAAGACATTCTTGTATTTATGCTCACCCTTTCACGCCGATCACGAAACCCTCCCCGAGCTCGAAAGGGATACTAAATAATGATCTTTTGGGCATCTCTCGAAAGCGCATCTGGGAAAGAAGGTCTTCCACTCGGGAAATGGATATGCTATCCGGGAGCAGGCCCCCTTCCTCTCCTTCATCTTCATCGCCGAGAGCCGAGCCAAGTACTGCCTTTGAAGGTGTGAGAACGACAAACTATGCATATATTAAATAGACACACCGAGTAGAACTTTGAAGTATCGAAGGGCTTCTTCGTGCTAATGAAGAAGGGTTCTACGGAGACCCCTGATTGTGTAAGATCCTGCCGGGAAGCTTCGATTCAGCTCAAAATCTGTAGGATAATCTACTAAGACACGTACTTGGAGGGTTGTCTGTGCCGATGTGACGAGTTGGGCGTTCTTAGCTCCAGGATGAGGGTCATCTTCATCGGTTATGAGGAATATCCGTTTGATGGCGGCCTTAGGTGCCCTGAAACTCAATTAAGATATCATAACATCGGCCGCGAAGTTACAACGCACCCATCGCGCAGCGCCCAGTTGCAGCTCGTGAAGACGTCACCGATAGGGGTCCGGGACGATGAAGGAGGAAATTCGTATTTGAGCCATTTGAGGTTTTCTCTCGCCTCTGAGTTTGAAAAGATGCTTAGTGAATTAACTTTAATGCTTGAGTGAGGAAAGACACACCATGAATTAATTGAACAAGCCCCATTATCTTTGGGGCGTCAATCTGAGCTACAGGTTCATAGAGGTAAGTCCCGTTCTTAAACTCCGTCGTGCTTCGCGAAGCACTTTCGTTCCGTCGAGTCTGTCCACAATCACATTAATTCCATCCCCCTTTTTCAAGTAAGAGCGCACAAAGGAGCTTACAGTGTTGAACAGGAGAATTCCGACAGAGTCATTGGGTCCAACAACGACTTTGCGCTTCTCGAATTGCATGACTGCCTCGAGCGCTTGGAGAAGGTAAGAAGTCTTTGAACCTTCCTTGTTCGGGCTATCGTGTGTTTCTTGCATAGAATCAGAGCAATCAATGGCGAACAGAACGACATCCCGCCGCCCATCGAGGAACTGCGTGCACGAGAATTGTTACCGACAGCCCTATCTTGTCTACGCCGTCAGGGTGAACACATACCGAAGCATCTTGAAGCTCGGTGTCCTCCTCGTCCTCTAATCTATTCCAGTCGTCGTATGCCATTTAACCTTAAACTTCGAATGAAGACAATAAACGAGGAGATGGGTGTCGAGGGACGTGGAGGAAGGAAGCTTAAGGGTCGAAAACAGTCCCGATTCCCGAGGGCGCGAAATCACGATGTCGCGACGCGTCTTTTTTCTCATGATCACGTGGAAAGCAAGTGACGCGTTTGCCGAAGTCGAGATGTCTCCTTGTCTGTTGCTTGCTTTGAGTTTAACAACAGTCGCACTGAACCAAACCATGGCACATGACAGCTTGCCCATCCTCAAAGAGATCAAACCTCTGGATGCGAACTGTCTTGAGGAACCGACGTATAAAATACGGATGGACGACGATGTCAGCATCTGGAAATCAACACGAGGTTACCAAAATTACTTGCTCTTCCTGCATCGGTTAAGTGAGGCAGTCGTTGGTCACTGCTTGAGCGAAGACAGCACGGCGAACGTAAAGGAAGCTTCAAAGGTAGGGCGCTCTCAGTGATTCGAGCCGCGATTTACGTTCACGTTCAAGTCCATCAGATCGATGCTGTCTCTTTTGGCTCAATTGGATGCGTGGATTGACGAGATCCCTCCACAACCGACCCCTCAACGTTTTGGGAACCTGGCGTTCCGTACATGGGGGAAGAAACTAGAAGATGTGCGCATGACTGCAATCGGATTGCAAATAGCATCCATGAACTTGCTTTTCAGAACGCGGATGGCCTGCTTCGCGAGCTTCTTCCCCTACATATGCACGGTTTCGCTCGGCTCTTGAAGCCGTATCTTGTCATTGCTTTTGGCTCATTCACCCGGATGGACTACGGGACGGGGCATGAAGCTGCTTTCGGCCTACTCCTTCTTTGTCTGACGTTAATCCGCTATTTTGAACCCGTGCCGGGTGAGGAACGAGCACTAGCATTGATAGTATTCACTCGCTACCTGCGACTCTGCTGGAGACTGCAAGATGTGTATCGGTTAGAGCCCGCGGGAAGCCATGGAGTATGGGGTCTAGATGACTACAGCTTTATTGGCTATATAATTGGAAGTGCGCAATTGAGAGGTAATAATCTTGTTCTGACTCTAGTCACTCGCTAACAGAGCATGTGTTTATCAGGTTCAAACGATATTCCGGTTTCAACTGTGTTGAGATCATCCCTTCCGTCAAATAACCTCTACTTTATGTCCATAAACCGAATCCACGAATTCAAATCAGGGCCTTTCCATGAACATTCTTCCCAATTGTATGCAATTGCTACGGGTGTACCAAACTGGTGGAAGGTTCATAACGGACTTTTCAAGATGTACGAGGTGGGCAATATCATCAATCTGCTGTAACTTGACTACTCTGAACATAATTTTACAGGCTGAGGTTCTGGGTAAAAGCGTTGTAGTGCAACATATCCCCATGGGTGGCTTACTTGAATGGAACCGCGAATGATCGGAGGTTGGCGATGCGCAGGGCCATTTTGTCGAAAGCACAGCAATTCCAACGCTTTCTGACTCATTTGAGGTACCGAGTTATTCACAGGGAACACATGTGCCGTCTCCGACGAGAGTTCCTAGGGATATGGCTGCGCTCAAAAGGCAAAGCGGTACACCCAGAAGCTTTGGATTTCATTCTACGTCTACTTCGGAAATGCGCTAGTTCCTCAGTGATAAAACACATCCGAATTTCGAAGGACATATCGTGTACTATTGTCTATCTCTGTAGGCACCTCCGATAATTAGATAATGGACTCAGTATCAACCAGTACTATCTCAGTATCTGCATCTGCGCATCGGCAAGAATCGATCGATGACTTCATTCACTGAGTGTGAGAATTGCTATACATATACGGCAATGCTGTTCAAGACGAAAAAAATTGCACTGCAATTTTGACGAGGAATCGAGACGGCCCGAGTTTTTGCCAGCTCGCTCGCTTCTTTCTCTTCGACCACCACCATCGTGCTCACAAAAGCTGTAAGCCAAACAACTCACGCGCAAGAAACTCTCCTTCACGCATTGTTGAGGAGACGATCAATCCATTCGATTATACGTCAAGCCAGTCACAATTTCTGACCAGGCGCGAAACTCAGACCTTCGTCTGCTCAATCGCGAGTACGTGTCTGTTGTGAATGAAGTCCGATATTTTCACTGAGAATTTATCTTCCTTTTCGTTTGCTTACCGATACCTAGGTGGTCATCTGTTAGAGGTGTGTCGCTTTATTATCTTTGACTCTATTGGTGGTATTCACCCCGCGAATTGTGCTCAGGCGAACCTCCTTAACACTCACCATCGAAAGCGTCATTCAAATTTTATAGAAGAACCAACTGAGCTTTCAGATTTTCCCAAGTACTCCCGTCGCTACAGCGATTCTTGATCATTCAAGCCCAATCCTCGCTCGTCAGACGGCGAGGATCTTCCAACGACTGATTAGCACCGTTTCTTACCGTCCTTTCCGCCCGGCTTCGCGACCGCGACCGCGGCGGGTTAGGCTCGGTAACTCGGCGCTCGAGCTCATAGAAAGTATTTGCTTGTTTCAAGATCTCTTGCGGAAGCCATCATTGACAACTATCAACTGGAGCGCTCACCACACCCTCTTCCAAACGAGGGCGAATATCATTTAGATTCCGAATTCAGTCATTATACAGAAGCTTTCCAGACTTCCCCAAATTCCGATAACCCCACACCCGATCCAATGGCTTGCGTCGAGATCATTTCTGCTCCGACTTTGGTCGAATTTGAGACCGCAGATAAGGGTCTGGCAGGCATTCGTACGCAAGATGTCCATACCGAAGCACTTTGTCAACCTGCCGTTATTGCTACACCTGTGACCGCTCACGCTACAGATGTTGATATACGCATACCCCACCTTCCTCCTCTGCTTCGAGGACACCCCGATGTTCATCTGCGCAACGGTGTAATGAGAGCATCACGCCTTTCTGCCGTCCAAGAGACCGATGCAGAGAAAGCATTCTTCGTCGCCGACCTCAGTTATGTTTATCAGCAACATGAGAAGTGGAAGCGTTTCTTGCCTCAAGTAGAGCCATTTTATGGTATGTGTTGGCATTGCTTGCTGAACAAGTATTTCTGTATTAATCGATATACTCTAGCAATCAAGTGTAATCCCGACCCATATGTCCTCAGACTTCTTGCTTCGCTCGGCGCAGGCTTCGACTGCGCCTCCATCAACGAGATTCACAAGGTTCTGGAGACTGGCATCGTTGATCCGTCGCGCATTATTTTTGCAAATCCGTGTAAAGCCAATTCCTTTATTCGCAATGCCGCGAGGTCTGGAGTAGATATGATGACGTTTGATAACGCCGACGAACTTCATAAGGTCGCACGGACCCATCCGAACGCGAAGCTCGTCATTCGAATTCTCACGGATGATTCCAAAAGCTTATGCGCTTTGGGACTCAAATATGGGGCGCCCCTGATCACCGTGCCAAGTCTACTAGCGAAGGCACGAGAGCTGAACCTCAATGTTATTGGTGTGAGCTTCCATGTGGGAAGTGGCTGCTACGATTCCTCCGCTTTTTCAGACGCGGTCATGCGTGCCCGAGCAGCTTTCGACATGGGGAAAGACGTTGGCTACGAATTTTCACTGCTGGACGTTGGCGGCGGGTTTGAAAATACCACATTCGAAGAGACTTCTACGGTCCTGTCTACGGCCATCGATTATTACTTCCCGCAGCGGAATGGACTGCGTATCATTGCCGAACCTGGACGTTTTTATGTCTCCAACGCGTTTCAGCTTGCTGCAAATGTTATCGCGAGGCGAGCGCCAATGGGAGAGGCATGTGAAAATGATCCCAAAATCGAGGATCCTAAGAAACCGGTCGTAATGTGTGAGTACCTGCGCTAGTTTTTTTCTTCCCTTTCCTTCCCCTGGCGATGCTTCCCTTCGATTTCTCGTCTTTTTGTCTGCACCTAGTTTGGCTGCTTTTACTCATCCGCGCTTTTATAGATTATATTAATGACGGCGTTTACGGGTCTTTCAATTGCATTCTCTTCGATCATCAAGTCGTCCACCCTTATGTTCTGTCAATGGGTGGATCTTTCCACGTCCCATCTGCGGAGCCGCTGCGCCCCAGCAGTGTATGGGGCCCAACTTGCGATTCGATCGATTGTGTTTGCCCAGTGACGCCGTTGCCCGCTAAACTTTCCGTTGGAGACTGGCTCGCGTTCCGTAACATGGGCGCATATACTGTTTGTGCGGCGAGCCAATTCAACGGGTTTGAAGTCAGTAACGTCATTTACACGTCGGGTGGAGGACATTGGTCTGCCGAGGTCCGTTATGCACTAGCGGAGGCTCTGAACGGTCGCGATAGCTCCGGCGGTAACGAAACCGAAGTTGGCGGGGAAACTAGATCCCATGCGTAATTGACAATGGGTAGAGGTTCGGCCGTTGCGCGCGTGTGCCTCTGCATTTTGATAGCCTTTAATCACCTGATCAAGCGACGACGGAATTGTGCGAAGACCACGAGGTGCTAGATCCTTAAGCGAAGGTGGGATCCCAGATTGAGGGTTTGGGCAAGAATGATCGAGAGTAGATTGGAAAGTACGAAATTGGATACGACAGTCATCGTTAGTGTGGTGGCCAATCTAATGTTGTCTTCTGTTTGCGTGTCCGTTCAGTCCGTTGATCAGCGTATAATGGTGGTTGTCCGTCGGTAACCGATTATGGAGGTTGCATCGCAATAGTTGCTGAGCAGCCACAATCGACGTCGTGAGGCGTAAGGAATAGCTACCAAGCCGACTTTCCTGCGACGACGACTCTTTGTCATCAACCGTTTTTGAGGTCTTGCAAGCAGCGGGAAGTTGACAAGCCAATCCTCGGACTCGGAGGAGCACGAAGCACACGTATTCGAGGCTCGGTTAACGTTGCTCACACCCCTTCAAACACTTCTTTCTGTCGCTACTGTGACCGCTTGGGGGTCCCCTTGTTTTCCTCCGACCTCGGACCTCGACATCTTTTTGCAATGAGTGAAGATTCGAAGCTCTATCTTGAGGCCTTTTTATTACAGCCTCGCGCTGACAGTATCTTGGTCAATGAAATCATTTGGGGAAAATTATTCGACCGACCTTACCCCACGCCAAAGTCATGCTTTCGATGCCGAAAGCTCTCACCTGCGCTCGAGGAGTCCTTTCTAATTTTGTCATCCATGCCTTGTCCGAGTCTCGCGCAATTCAAGATACAACAGAGGAGGGCCGGTTTTGTATATATTTTAAAAGTTGGCGCTGGCCAAGTGGTGGGCTCTCCCGCCCTCGAACTGTTTCAAGTAGCCCCTGTGTGGGGTATATGGCTCATTATTATTATCGGCGTTTATGAATTCGAGAAATAACCCCAGAAGACAACGTCTGGTTGCTATTTTTTTCTCAAGTATTTTTTTCGTCGCTTTTGTCCTGTAATAATCTCTTTGACTTAAGCGGGCCTTGCACGGGTCGGTCGGGCGACTGTTTTTACTATTTTTTTTTCTCGCGTGGGGATGCGTGGGAGAGTCGCGTACGTTTGTTTGTGCGAACTCTAGATCTCAAGCTCAACCAACCGATGCGAGAGACGGAGTCGGAATAATTAGCAACATCAGAGTATAGTATACGATAGAGTTGCATTACATTACATTACTTATTTTATTTTATAATTATTTTCTTTCTCATTTCCTTGGATTTATTGGCTTCTCTTTCTGGGCGAACCTCTCCAGGCGACCTCTTCCATCTGTCTTCTTTCTTCCTCACCATCTCCTTTCCCCCCTTCCACCAACTAGATGCTCATGCCCCTCCGGCAAGCGCGCTTCACCTGCGCTCTTTCCTAACTTCCTCTCTCTTCCTTTCCCCCCTTCTCCAACCACCATAGGCTTTCCCCCCTTTCAGTTTCTTGTGCATGGATCCTCCTCCTCCGCCCCCTTCGGTATCAATCTCACTTCGTCTTTCGAACCCACCTGTATGCTCATCTACTCAACTTTCAAAGGACCCCAGTTCCGTACCTTCGATCGGCCGCTTTCGCCCGTACGCAAGCACAACGCATAGAGTGACCCGAGGGCGGTACATCACTTCTAACGACAGACGAGGATATATGTAAGTTTCCTGTGAGGCGACCTCCTGGGATTGAGATTGAAGTATTTGCAACTTAGACCCGTTTATGAATACCCTTTGAACGGTCAATGGATAATGATGGATGTAGACGATGGTTATATTCTGTGGACGGGTATCTGGAAGGGTGAGTGGCGGCTCGGGCTATCGGGGAACTAACGGTGAATGAACGCGTCTGACGGACTCTATCGTAGCTCTTGGGAATGCGAAGGGTAAGGCTCACCACGCAGTTGGAGCACGTTTCTTTTCGGGCCTAACTCACAAGTTCAAATCAGCCGACATCGTGAAAATGCTGGAATCCCAGCCGGACCTCGCCCCACAGCTCCGACGAGTGCGAGGCGGTTATCTCAAAATCCAAGGAACTTGGATGCCCTACGAGGTTCGTGCACCTTCAATTGAATTTCAAGATAAAGATGAACGTTCGGTAAATTTACAGGTGGCTTTGCGCCTTGCTCGAAGGTAAGTTGAGGCGGTGTAGCTCGACTCGATGAGTTACGAAACTGAAGTCACTCTTCACAGAGTGGCCTGGACGATTCGCGAAGACTTGGTTCCGCTTTTTGGGTTGGTCTTCTCGACTTGCGCTTGACTCCTTCTGTGACTGACTGTGCACTTCCCGGCGATAGGCCGAACTTCCCTTCGACGTGTTTGGCGCCGGATCAGCCGGGATATGGACAAATACTAGGAGTACAACCTGGCAAAAGACGTGGTCGACGTGCTGCCGTTCCTTTGCCATTACCCACTTCTTTGCCGCAACGTCCGGACTATGACATTCAATTAGGTAGTGGGAGCCAGCAGAATCGCAATGCCCCAATCCCTGGGCCTTCAACACTTCCCCCTTTTCGAGTGGCCGCTGGCCGCGAAGCAACAGCAACTCAACATGTTCCCCCAACTCAGTATGTGGGCCCCTCGAGCTCGAGATACTCTTTAGAACACGAAAGTTTTCAAACGGCCGCTGAACCGCTCAGCATTAAACGCTCACAAGACAGAAACGCCACCCACGAGCCATTCAGTTATTCGCGGAACAATCCGCAACGCCCACCTCCCTCATTATATGCACGCCACGAACCTTCTATCAGCCAGTCTTACTCGCCGTTGACGTTGCCGAGCCGTGACACCAGTGCTGCTACAACAGCTGGTAGGGCAGAAGGACGCTTCTCTCCTTATCATCATGCCACACACGAGCGACGTCGGTCCTCTGGCTCCCCTAAACCTGGATTGTCTCGACCCTCGCCTATCGATCTCCCCCCTCTGTCTATACCATCGTCGCGACCTGTGGGAAGAAGTGGCGGGGGTCTTGGCTTACGACCAGTGGTACAGGACCATGCGGTTCCTCATTCAGGATCCCCAGTGCCGTATCATCGTTCTACAACGTCCTTTGCCGACGCTACCTCCTTACCTCCTATTCAGTCCCTTTCTCCCGGCGCAGCAGCATTGGAAGAGTCTCGAAGGCGATCCAGCAGTTTCTACTCAACGGGCAGTGGAAGCGGTTTCTCGTTGCCACCCATATCCGCGATGGACGAACTTCCCGGACACAGTCGAAACATAGCTGTGCCCCCTCAGATGGATTCGATGGCGGTATTGAGGCGTCTGGCTCTGGATGACGCAGCCGTCGGAGAATCACGACGCCTAGATTTCGTTCGGGATCGTAGCCATAGTGATGACGATGGCGACGAGCATCTATTTGAGCCTCCGACGGAGCAGCAACTATGGACGCGACGCCGGTCGCTATCTGAACCGCCTGGTCCTAGGTGCGTTGTCAAGATATATATGACTGACATTTCCGGTCTAAATAAATTTCATTTACATTCTCTGTTTCAGGATGCAAATCCCGAGGTTGCAGCCCGAGAGGTCGGTGATCACTGAAGGTCTCTCTGTAGGCAATTTGTTGCCCTCAGGCGTCACCATAGGGCAACTCACGAGGCAACGCCTTCATGCTGATACGCAACAAGAATTTGGAGTTCGCGACGGAGTGCCCTCAGGATTGACGGTAGTTAGATACGACTCTGGGAGCCCTCCAGACTCACCTCACTCATCTCATCGTGAATACAGTCGCGCACGCCCTTACGAAAGGGAGCAAGAGCCGCCTCATTCAAAGCGACAGAGGTTATCTGGTAGGGAGAGAGGCTCTGATCATGATCAGGCGAGTACAGAGTCTAGGTCTCGCATAAGTTTGCTTAGGGAAAGCTTCGAACCTGGACAATCATCGCTATTAGATCAAACACCAAGCTGGCCGCCCCGTGATGAAGGTGCCCGAACTCCGCTACGGGCGATACCTCCAGTGCCATTAGAGAGCAGGCAACGCCAGACGCTACATAACCCTCATCGTCCTGCGTCCCGAGGCGCATCCTCGTCTCGGTCCCATCTACATAGCTCCGCAGATTTCAAAGGGTATAGCTTCGGGAGTGTTGAGCGCTTCGAGGAGGAATGACTTTCCGATAAGGCTCTGAACTTCCATTCCTCGATGGTGGTGCCTAGACCATGCGTAACGGTCATGCATCATTTGCGGGGTATTCAATTCCGAGGCGAGGATTACTTACAGCTGTTAGCTGTCCCTGTATTCGAGTTGGCGAAGTGGATCGCGAATATCAAAATCGATTCCCCTTTTTTCCTATCCCACGTTCCCTTACAATCCTTGGCTGCTGAACGCTGAACACACGCCTTTCGCAAAGAAGCTTTTGCCTTTGCTCCCGAGCCCTTTCCACGGGACCATCTTTCCCATTGATATTTTCTCAGCACTCCTTACGTCCCTTCAACATCTTCCATTTCCCGTAAATCATGCAAGAGGGATATGACGACTCGACGCTTCACCTTTCACGGATTTGTTGCTCCATACACTGTATCACCCGTCTTTCCACCTGCTATCAGATCGTTTGTATACCGCCAGGAATTCGACAAGGAACAGTCGCGCAGCCACATTCACATCGGCAATCTTTACGCTTTTTTATGATCTTCTCTCTTTCAAACTGCATCCTACTGCCTAATTTGCTATTCCTTTCGTATATATTAAGTTGAGTGAGTCCTCACACAGTACTTCTACTTCATAAATCACTTGTAATCATGTCGTCGTGATTACCCCTCGTCCGTCGGATGATGCACATGTTGGTGAGGCACCTGTAATGTCCGGGTTGCTGTGAAATAGTAACGTGCTTTTTTGGAATCGTTTAGCAGATGACGAGCTGCCATATCTCTTCCTTTAATCACAGACTTACCCAACCCTTACTCTCCTTTACATTAATGGACCAGGTTCCATCTTACCCTCTTTACCACTAGCCGTTCGTTCAGTTACTTCTACGACTCTACTTTATATGAAGGACGTTTTGTTCCCGTATTAATTTTTATGTACCCGGTCTTATAAAGATTGTGGTAATGCTCTGGAAATTAATGTGTTTCTGGGCCTTTGTACGGACCATCCAATTAATTGCATATTCCTTTTTTATGTGGTTGGCTATTTAGTTGAAAGCAAATTTGGCGAAAACAATAAGCGCGAGCTGCATCCATTCCTCAGATTATGCAAATAGTGAAAAACAGATCGAGGATTCCGATGTGCACGTTGACGAGGCTTCTGAGAGGCTTCAGATAGAGAGATTATCCGATGGCTTAGCTAGACGGGCAGTAGTAAGAATTTTGGGAATCGGGTCGATGTTAATTTGGCGTCTTCTCTTGCTTCGAGCTCGAGCCCGGAATTAGACATTAAACAAGCTTCTCCAATATTTCAACTGAGGACCGCTCACTCCGGCCTTTCCAGAAAGTCGTACAGTGGGTTTATGATCAGGCCGCGCATGCCGTAAGTGCCGTTAGTTAGGTGTCCGATTCAGCGTCCATTTTCCGACCGGAAATTGAAAGGACGGAGAGGTATGTCGCCCAGACCAAAGAACCGAGCCCTGAGCTGTGAAGGAAGCGTCGTGCACAATGCATCGCTGGCCCTTCTTTCCCTGTAGTCTCCGGCCATGCCAAATCGTGCTTTCGGTGCAAGTATCCTTTGAAGGTACTTGTAAAGGAAGAGGTGAGCAAGTGAAGGGTTCAATGCGCATCAACCATTCGCCATGAGGCTTGAGTCCTTCGGAGTCCCGCACCTGAACGCCCACATCAGCCACAACGGAATTACACGGGTCATAGAGTCATACCGACCGTCGGCAAAACAAAAAGAAAGCCCGCAAGCGTGTTATCTAGCGTCGGGCCACCCCCAAAGTAATTATGCGGCTTCCCCCCAAGCTGTGTACGGTATAGTTGCCGTCCGTTACCGACGCGTACGACCAGTACCAAGCCCGTTACACGTGGTTTGAGGGCGCCCGTAAGGTTTCCGATGCCCGACGGTGGCAAGTGACATTATTCGAGGGTGAGGTCTAAATGACCCTCTGGCATGCTCCGAGGGTTAATGACCGGCAAAGAGAGATATGCACTAGAAGAGGGTTGACACGCATAACGATGGAGGATTGGGCTCTCTCAGAATACGAGCCCGCCCCTAGAATATCGTATAAACCCAACATCTGAACAGAGTCGGCGGGCATCGCGCGAATCCGAAGACGGTGAGAAATGCGATTAGGAAGGCTGGCCTTGGGTAGTTCATCGGTGTCAATATCACCAGTCAAAGACAACCCGGAGAAGTCCCTGGGTTTGGATTCGTCGAAGTCTCTGTGAAAAACCATGATGCGATGGCGGTAAACACTGGTAGAACTTTTCAACGATGGCAGTACTTCCTCCTGAATGCGTTTCATCCAGTGGTATAGTACCTTAACCGTAGGTAAGAAATGCAACAGTACTAGTGAGTCAAAGCGAAGCGACTTAAACTCCATTCCATGGCGGTCACTTGAGAGCAAATAACTTGTTTTGGAAATGATCGACACAAACCATGCCCATGCCAGCGATCCTTGGGGTCATAAGACTAGTATTTACCGAACTAATACTAGTATTGAACTGAGCCCTCTTTACTACCCGGACTTTTACTTTCACTCTTTGCCTGATATTCGATATAGTCGAGCTGCAACTAACTAAGCGGAGGTACTTGCGATCTCGAGGCGGGACGGCGGTTCTAAAGCCATCCATTACGCGTAAAACGACGTCACAATTCTTCGTGTTCTCACCGGCCTTCGAGGACGTGGCGCAGCAGATATCCATTCTGGTCCGGAGTCCATTCAGCTCTTGCCAGTCCAACACGATCGTCAAATAGCTGCACAAGGCCCACGGCTCGTCTCTAAACTCATGAAGTTCAGGTTGGTTAAGTGATTCGTGAAGTAGGGTCCAGATTGCTGATTTCCCTCAAGTAATTCCTTGAAGTTCAATGCCGTAGCAGATTGGTGGGACGAATATATCGCGTATGCAAAGTCCTTTCAGATCCCATAGCGTAATCTGGTAATCACGATCTCATCTCATAGATATGACGCGCTCAAGAAGCAAATCTACTATTTGGAGAAACAGCAACAGGATCTTGCCGCTAGCCATAGAACCACGGACTTGGAAGCCAATGAGCACTCAGCTCTTATGAGTTCTAATGAACCGCCTTCGACTGATAGCGCGTTCATTCCTCTCCTCGACCGTGAGCTAAAGAAAATATCGGACTTTTACGAAGCGCAGGAAGGCCGTCTCATGACCGAACTCGAGGAGTTGGAGGAGCTAGTGAGGATGAAGGACGATGAAGAATTTCACGGAGCCGACGAACGGTTTCTGGATGACATAGATGACGATGAGGACGAGGACGATGAGGATGATGATGAAGGTCATCTTGATAAGTCTCGTAGTCGTGAAAGGGCGAGAAGGAACTCGGGTAGTCGTAGGCGTACTGTCTCTGAAAGCAATACACACCCGCCACGTAAGTCTCCCTTACATTCTACAGTTGATGTAGTGAGGACTGATGTATTTGGCCAGCCTCTATGTCGGCATCGTTCTCTCAAGATCAGAACCAAAGCCATACCAAATATCAAAGACGTCGGAGCGTCTCATCTACCGATGAAAATGCCGATCTTGAAGCTAGTTTGGCGTCCTTAAGCCAGATTCCTGAGGATGCAACAATGCCGCAACTCAGACGCGATTCTCATAGCCAACCATCTTCTCCGAAGAGAGCAAGGGCAACCTTAGCGAATATTTTCAACATGGTCAGACCAGTCGGAAGTATTGCATCGTCTATTGCTGGCAAAGATAATATCTGGACATCAAAGTCCAACTACGCATTTGATACTCGCGCTCTGTTCAAGCGTCGGATCACAAACCTTTATAATACCTTAACATCTTTACGAGCTTACGCCGAGCTAAATTATTCGGGCTTTCGCAAAATTCTCAAGAAGTAAGGTTGACTCGTAAGTATTGTGGTTCAAGCATATACTGACTCAGTTCTGCAGATACGACAAGATCACTTACAGTGAGGTAAACTTTCATAACTTATTATCTGATTCGCTTTTGAAACTAGTAACCATCTAGCTGAAAGACCACTATATGCATGACGTTGTGGAAAATGCCTACCCTTTTCGACAAGGAACGAGAACTCGTCTCAGTGGAGCCATCAGCCATCTCGTAACTCTATACGCAAAATGTGTGACTCGAGATGATCTATCAGCAGCTACTCGTCAGCTCAAGGTGTTCCAGAGGGAGCACATTGCTTGGGAGCGCGATACTGTGTGGCGTACAATGATCAATCAAGAAAGACGAGGCGTTCATGATGGCCAGGTAAAGGCTCTCGGTGGACACGCGGTAATAGAGGGAGGGCCTTCCTTAGACATTTCGACTCCGGTCGGCCACATTAAACTTACTTCAAAACTTGCTTACCTGTTGGTGTCCGTGATCGTGTTCTGCGTTCTGATGAACGTACGTGTCCTCTCTAACATCGAGGCGAATAATTGTTTCGCAATTCTCATACTCAGTATAATCCTTTGGGCCACCGAGGTAAGTACTCTGTCAATGTAGAACAGCACTAAAAGTGTTCTCAATGCCGAGAGTCTAGGCTATTCCCCTTTTCGTCACTTCAATGCTTATACCGTTCCTCCTCGTCCTTTTCCGTGTATTTATATCCTCTGACGGGAAACAAACTCGGCTAACAGCACCTGAAGCAACGAAGTGAGTGTTTTTACTAAGCTACTTTGTGAACTGTATTCAGTGTATTTTTAAGATACGTCTTCTCACAGATGTTTTCGCCGACCATCATGCTTCTGATAGGTGGATTCACCATCGCCTCGGCATTAAGCAAGAGTAATATTGACCGTGTTCTCATAACACGGCTCTTAAGCTTGGCCGGGACGAAACCGAGCGTGGTTATTCTGGCATTCATGGGTGTTTCTTGTTTTGCGAGCATGTGGATAAGGTTAGTCAAAATATAATACTTCCCGCGACAACGCCCTTAATTTGACTATAGCAATGTCGCTGCACCGACGCTTTGTTTCACCCTCATTAAGGTATGTTAATGATTTGCGTAGACTGCGTGACCACGACATCGAACTTACCTTTTCTCCTCAGCCAATTCTAAGAACTTTACCGCCGAAAGCAAGTTTCGCACCTTGTCTTATCGTACGTATCCTATATTTAGATGGAATTTCCTCTTACGAACAGAAGAAGGCTAAGGTAATTTTGAGTATAGTTAGGCATCGCTTTGGCAGCCAATATAGGAGGGCAAAGTTCCCCGATCTCATCGCCGCAGAACCTCATTGCTCTAGATGAAATGGACGAACCATTAGACTGGGGCCAATGGTTCATCGTGGCACTGCCCGTGTCTGCCATCTCTATTCTCCTCATATGGTTGCTTTTACTCATGAGTTACCGGCCCTCTCGGACTGCGGATGGTGAGACCCTTGTCATCAAAGAGATTCGCCCAACGAAAGAGAAATTTACGGCAAAGCAATATTGGGTGACATTTGTCTGCATTGTAACGATCGCGTTGTGGTGTATTGAGAAGCGTATCGAAGATTGGGTTGGTGATATGGGTATTATTGCGCTCATTCCTATTGTGGCTTTTTTCTCAACGGGAGTTCTTCGCAAGGTACGGCTTCGTCTCCTTACTATATACACGGTGTTTGAAGCGTGTCAAAGGACGATTTTGAACAATTCTTGTGGACGATTGTATTTTTGGCTATGGGAGGAATCGCACTTGGCAAAGGTGTTGCGAGTTCCGGCCTATTGGGTCTAGTAGGAGATCGCATTAGGGACCTTATGGGTGGCTTTCAGCTTCCTGCTGTGGTGATGCTTCTGACAGTTGTAGTCTTGGTGAGTTGATATCAAATAGAACGATACACGCCCGTTCACGAAAAATAGGTTATCTCCACTTTCATAAGCCATACTATTGCCAGCGTCCTCCTCGCTCCGATTGCGAAGGAAGTCGCGAGCAGCTTGCCAGGGAATCACCAACGACTCCTTATCTTCTTGACAGGACTGGTCTGCTCAACCGGCATGGGTATGCCCGTTTCAGGTTTCCCGAATCAGACAGCGTAAGTTTGTTTTCTTTTATCAAATTCCATACTGAGTTCCTGACTTTCGGCTTCTTGCGTTTCAGTGCCACACAAGAAGATGATATGGGTCAATTATACCTCTCTAACGTTGACTTTCTAAAGAACGGTGTTCCTGCTAGTATTATTGCTGCATTTGTATGTTTCGAACTCGTTCTTTTTCCGTCAAGTACAGCGCGAACCCTAATTCGGGTGTTTTATTAGGTGGTTGCTACCGTGGGCTTCGGACTCATGCTCGCTATTGGGTACGTTGCTATTCTCTTTTGCAAGTGCTTCTTCAATTGGCATTGTGTTTAACGTTTGTCCCGGCCTAGGCTCTAATTACATTGGCGTGTACAAGCGATGGTCGGTCGGAAGGGTGTCATCTCGATGAAATTGCCTCGCTTGGCTTTCCTACACCTCGAGCCCCTGTAGCATCTGTCTCGTTGTCATCTTCCTTTCGATACCATTCCCTCGGTGTTTCGCTTGTGCATTGGTTATAACCGATACCATATGCTTTGATCATTTATACTTTTATGATCCCTTCTCCAAGATCAGGTTTGAATACTTGGCCCATAACCATTTTGTCTACGTGTTATGATAATGCTTTTCTTTCTTATCGTTTACTGGAATACACTAGACCGTGCCCAAATATAATTGGCAGCAGCTTGGGTTTTATATCGCGTTATTGATTATGGTCTCGCAATGGGCACCAAACACGAGTACATTGACATTGATAATGACAAAGGAGAACGAGAAATTTTCGTAAGAGTCGTCGATGTCGTAAGGTGTCATACATGGGTCATGATTCATTAAATCATGAAGGAAGGAGAAAACCGAACAATAAACGAGCGAGAAGACAACAGTTGAACAGTCACCAGGTACTACACCGTAAGTAGGCGCGACGAGTGAAACAGGAGATCAGACACATACAGGAGAAAAACAAACACGAGATTCATGCACGTAAAATGCCAAACACATTCAGAAGAATCGTGGATTCCAAGCGGGAGCTTGCCCCGGCCACAGATCAGCGGAATATTGTAAGCAGTGAGAAAGGGATGGAAGTGTTTCTTTGAGCTTCCAAGAAAAAGGGCGACGGGATAGGCCGCGAGAAATGGAAGCGCTGAAAGGATGGGAAAAAGCGGCAAGAAATAAGGGAAAAATAGGGGGAAAGACAAACGGAATGACGAAAGAAGAGGCGAGAGGAGACGTAGATACAGCAAGAAAATGGAGGGAAAACCTCCCCTCGTAATTGAATTGGCGCAAGGCTGTAACGGGTGGCAATTGAGAGAACAAACAGAAAAAGCACCGCGATGAAGCGCTATTCGACAGGGGCAATTTTTCGTGTGAAGCCGGCGGGAGCAATCATGGCTGTTGAGTCTGTCGTCCGTTGCGTCGGGGAGTCTGACACGAGAAGAAAGCACTCGCGCTGGATGCTGGATCAAAATTTTCAAAATCACATAATTGGAGGGGGTGGGTGAGGGTCATCGGTATTTGACAAGGCCTTGTCGGACGTGCTGGCGATGCAAGTTGATCGCCCTCGCGAGATCTCAGAGATTTGGAGGTGATATATCGACTGGCTGATCATGAGGGAGAAATGTAAATGCTTTCGTGGATGCATCGAGTCACCGAGACATCAATATGCTTCCTCAACCCCTATAGACAGAAAGAATTTCATCACTTCTTCCCAGCGAAGCGCTTGAGTAATGTCGAAAGTACCACAGCACAAACACCGACGCCGACCATGATCACGTACGAGGGCACGCCGTTCTCGAGTGGATCCCAGCCCTCCTCTGGTAGACCGACATACTTTCGCCATTCGAAAGCACTGGTCTCGGACATCCGAGGATCCCTTTCTTTCAATTTCGTATCGTCCGAGTCGGTGCCAGATTTACCAACGGGTTGAAATCCAGTCGATATTGTCTCTGCACCTTCTGCGGTCGGAGCTAGGTCAAGCGTTGTGCCGGTATCCAGTTTGGTCTGTCTGGCGAATTCAACTTCGGACTCGAGAAGATCAGTTTCTACGCCTCGTGACAAATACTCGTGCGTCAAACCAGCCCGCTCCCTTTCCAATGCCACCAACTTGGCCTCGGCCTCACAAAGCCGCCTCTTATAGACCTCCAACAGGGCCAAAGCGTTCATCAGCTTCTCAGAGTCCGGTCCGAGGGTACCATTGGTTTCGTCGCAATCGTCCGAGCCCGCGGAAGATGCGACAGGAATTGAGGGATCAGATGGAGAGTTGACTTGAATATTTTGGTCCAGCTTCTCTACGATCTCCTTAGGAAGGCCTGTGAGCTGGCGCCCCTGGCTGGGAGATGACGCGTCTGACTTTGGTGGTGAAGGTAAAGGACGGGAAGGAAGAGGGCGGGAGAAGACATCATTCGCCTTTGTCCTTGAAACGTCGTCCTTAAGTCGACCCCGGCCAGTTGAACTCTCTTTATCAAGCGGGCTCAGATCATTATCTGACGATGGACTTGAGACTAGCTCAGGCTGTTCAGCACCAATGTGTTTTATCGTGTCACCGATTGTCATATCTTCCCAAGCCTTCGCACCCCAGCTACCAGACATTGGGCTCAGCTCGAGCAGTTCCTCCACAGATGGTTCAACATCCTGGTTCGTCATGTGAGGTGCCATTTGTCCCTTTTCCGTCTGGACTGGTGGGTCGGGCAAAATACGCTTCTTCGTCAAATCACGGGCCTTACGCTCTTCGTATTCACTGGCTTCCGAACCGCTTGCATACGATGCCTCTTCGTCAGAAAATGCACCGTACGCGATACCCTCATCACTGGTTGAGCTCCCACGGTTGCTAAAGCCAGAACCAGCACTCGAAGACCTCTCCAGGCTCGCGAGAGCTCTTCGGATACTCCCCTTGCAAAGGTCATCCTTTTGCGGTGTAAGGTCTTGTGACTCGGAAAGGTCACCAAGGGAAGACGATGAATTGTAGCGGTTCCTAAATGGGTATATCGGAGGTACCTCGTGCGGGTCACGGTCCTCCGGCTCGAAGCCCCAGATGCGGCCTTTCAATACATTTTGTCTCAGATTTCGCGACGCGTTGAGGAGTGCATCTCGCCAGAGGTTGTTTATCTCCATTCTGAAAACAATGGCCGGGTAAATCATTAACCGGGTGCGTATGGTTCGGTTGAAGTTGACTTACGATTCAAGATCTTGTTCGCTCAGCCTCAGGAAAGTGCGGCCCGTCAGACGAACATGCTTGACGAAGGCTGCAACATCTTTCGCGACTGGCAATGGAAGAGGTAAAGCTTCGCCGGACTTCACACGGAGAGCAGTAGACAGATATGAAGCTAACTGAGAGGTCGACCAAACTCTAGGATTAGAGGGCAAGTCGTCGACTTTGGCTGGAGATGCGAATGGCACATTCGAGGTCGGAGGAAGAGTTTCTGCTCTAATCCTATGAGAAGGAACAACTTTGCCCTCCAAGAGCAACAATTCATGGTTCTTGATCGGTTTAGACGGTGAATCCAACGAAGGGGGGATGGGCAAAGGTCTCGGGGAAGGTTGTGAGAAATCAGACTTGGAATAACGGTGCTTTGAAGGACTTGGACTCGGTGTCGTTGGAATATAATGGTGCTGATGTGATGCTACGCGTCCTGAAGAGTTGGAACGGGTCAGAAGAGCTGTCGCCGTCGTTCTGATTGCATATGGGTGCTTGTGGGCCGACGAATTGTTCGGGCGATTTCCTCGATGGCTATCGGGGGTGAGAATCGGGAATGGCTTCCTCTCTGGAGAAGAAGCGACTGTCGACATTGTTAGTCGTTGACGAGCTTCAAAATGATAAACCGTGCTCTGTGTTCTTGAAGGCCTCGAGGGGAGATAAGCAAGAGGGGGAAGGTCGTGGTCGTGGTAAGAGATCAAGCCCAAGCCCAAGAGACCCCTGAGTAGTCCTGCTACGCGATGGCTGGATGGCCTACACTACACACGTTGTCATTCAATTCTCATGTCCGCAACTCCCGGCCCGTCGAGTTCCACCGTGAATCTGTATCAATCTTTTCCAAGCAAAAAGGGAAAGGTGGGCTGCTCGTTACCTATGAGATACTTCAGATATGAAACATCACTTTGACCAGAACCAACGATATACCTTTACGGCAAAACACCCATTCACACCAACATTTGTTAAGGCGCAGCTCAGCAAGTCGAGGAACCTTGACCCTTCAGCTTTATATAACTCAAGGGTGAAGGGGAAGCAGGCTCTCCTCGAAAACCCAGCGAGGCCAGCGGAGAAGAAACCTGGACCGTCAAAGGTCAAAAAAAGAAGTAGAACCGACACCCGTTTCACTCGATTGCATGAGCCATGGGCGTTAGAACTGATAGATCAGAAGTATGTGATTCAAAGTCTCGAGTTTCATCCCTTTGACGGGATGTATCGATATAGGTACGACATGTTTTTACCGCTTCACTACCTTTGGCTGGGTTACATGTCCGAGCTCTTCGATCTAAGTCCACCGCCCACCGGACATACAAGCAATCCAACTATGCCTAGCTCGGACTCACTTCATGGAAAACTTGTCAAGGCAGACTTTCACGGATCTATATTAGCAGGTTCGTTCGTTTGTTTTTCGCTTGGATGATGTGCACTCATGTTTGTCTAGTTAAGCAAGCTAAGAATCCATGCCTCGTTGGACTATCCGGAATTATGATCTTGGAGAGCCTCGAGACATTCAAAATTATCACACAGAAGAACGCTCTCAAACGTGGGTCTTTGATTTGGCATCTGTATAGCATACGAGCTCAATTCGATCTATTAAACGCTTGCATCCAGTGATTCCTAAGCGAGGATCAATCTTCACATTCAGAATACCATTATACGACATCCGAAGCCTTCTTCCTTCACCATCGACTCTCGTTAAAAATGTCGAAGACGAAGGTCTCCAGCGACGCTCGTACGATCCTAGTACCGTTCCTCATATAGAACTCGAACTCTATGGAAATCAGTTCCGATTCCTTTCCGCGGACCGGGCGAATAGAAAATTCAAGGCGAAGGACACGATCGAACTATAGTCATCATGTTGCCCCGCCTAGCAGAGAGGCATCCTCGGATGGGGCCCGAAACGCCTATAAACCACCCCTGAGTAGTCAGGATGCCATTCAGCAGGTGCTTCCAGACCACTGGTACGTCTAAGAAGTATTGATTGCTCTTTGAACTATTACACGCCGCCGCCGCATTTCTTCTTTCATTCCGTAAAGATGCAGCTAGCCATGTTGACTGGTAGCATCATGCTTTATTTTTCTCATCCATAACTAAATTCAGAATGGGAATGTCAGTTGAAAAATTAACTCATGGACTCAATCAAGATTCAATCAAGGGTTCGACAGAGCGATAATGCCTTCAATGCATTTTTAGATGCCTCTACAGATGCGCAAACTAACATTGCCATATCTACTGATAAGTTACAGGAAAACGTTTCATGTCCCGGGGTATCTGTACTTCCTCTTCCCGTTTAATTATCCACATCCTTCAGGTGGCGTAAATCTGACCACCAGTGACATAGACGGCACCCAGTTGCATCCAGCATGGTATTCCTAACGTCTTCCGTTCCCTTACTCCCTCGATCTGGAACATCAACAAAGCTGTCTGTATCAACATCAAAGGGGCTAGCAAGGCCAACCAGTCTACACTTAGCGGATACCATCAACTATTGGCATCGGTATTTAGCCCTACTTCAGGTTAGTTCACGGTTAAGATCGAATCGTCGATGGGACATCACTCTCGCTTTCGTATTATGGCTCCGAAAGTCAAGTCTATTCTTCCCCACAAAACCCACGCTGTTTAGTCCTTGCCTTTCGGATCCGATTGATCACTATCAAGACGCCTCATCTCTGATCCTGGGATGTGTACCGAGCAGAGCCACGCTAGCGAGCGGATATAATGGGAGTGATTATGTTCGGCGCAGGATGAGCAAAGAACCCAAAATATCCCTGACATTGAAAGAGCAAGGCAAGGAAGGACTTCTTGGGCGCTGATGTCAGGTGTTTGGGTCTTAAGACTATAAAGTAGTGGTAAAGAAATTATTTGCAATCCTTTAGGTGATGGATTTTGGACCATATTTTCTGTAGCTCATGGTAAGATGTCACCTAGCGAACGAGAGAGATGTTTATTATTTCACTCACCTTTCTTACTCTTCCCCGTGCAGCATTGGCCACCTGCGGAAATAAAACCCTCGCCGTCGAGTTCCACACGTTTTACCCAACACCCACAATCAAGGGACATCAACCCAGCCTCCGCCAATGCGCCGTAGGGACCGTGATCTTCCTTGACCCATCACTCCCATCATCCAGACTTTACTTGCACTTCTTCACTAAATAATCCCATTACCTCTTGCATTGTATTAGCCGATATTCCCGCGATCGCATCGAACACCGAACCAACAATCAAGCCCAATCCCCGCGCGCCCTTACCACGTTTCTCTACCTCAAAGTTCTCGGTCACTAAAATGGTCGTCTAGAGCATGTAGGACCGTCTTGACCTTTAGAGTTTGACTCGCTACTTCGCACTGCTCGGGGCCTTTCGTCTTTTATATTTGATCCCATTCCGATAATGCGATGTACCTGGGTGCGGCATCAACTGGGGATTCGGAATTCTAGCCTGGGGCGTCTTGCTTGGGCTATTTAAACGGAGTGTTGCCTTCATGATGGCCTCGGAGTGCTGTTCCCACTCTTCTCTTCTTTATTTTCCGCCTTGCTTTTGTGGGTATTCTTTTGGAAACGACGATGGGCTCCACAGGGCAAGCAGCTCTACTTTCAGAGCTCAATACCATTGCATTCGATGTGATGATCGTGAGGGTAAGTCCTTTAACTGAGGCATTCCAACAATACATACTGATTCGTACTTGAACACAGTATACAACGCGTAAGTAGATCTTCTCTGGAATGCCTATCGAAAGCTCACCCGCGGTTTTTAGTGGCCACTTTGGTATTTCTAGTATGCCATATCTATCAAGAATCTAATTCACTCAATCAGTCTGACATTTATTTGGAAGATTTACGAACACCTGGAAACTCTGGAAGAAGAGGTAAGTCTGAAATTCTTTCGACGAGAACTACCCGTTAATATTTTCCCGCAGATGAGATTAGTGTGGCCTTCGAACTGGTCCATTGCAAAAGTCGTCTACCTATTCAATCGGTATCTGCCGTTCCTGACGACCATTCTTGCAGTGTACAGTGAGTATACCTCTTTCCCGTTTTTCTTGAACCCTAACTTGACCAACTTGGACAGTTATGATTACAAATACGACATACTCCGTGAGGCGACCCTCCGACAAATGCTGAGATGTTGTCTAGTACTTAAGATTCATCTAGGATTGCAAAAGCACTTTTCTGGCTGCGGGAGGTGAGCGTCGTTCCTATGGCTCTAAATGTCCCACATGTCTAATGTTCATGCAGCCTTATGCGCAACTCAGTACGTTTTAGCGGAAGGTTGGCCCGGTTCGTTAGTAACTTAATGATGTATCTCATTCGTCTTTCCCCACGTCAGCTATCTTGTTCATGCGGACGTACGCCATTTGGGGTCGGCAACCAAAAATGCTGTGGTTTCTATCTGTTGTGTTCTCGGTAATTATCAGGCACTTCCTCATCATTTCATCTTTGACTGACATATGTCTTTGATAACGATCGCTCCCCTGACTCGAACTTCGCAGGTCGAAATGATTGGTGCTTATTTTACGACGGCGTTGTTTATCCGCTCTGTCATTCCTTGTGAGTAGTCGATGTCATCTCGAATTAAATAATTTTTTTGAGAAATGCCTTAGTCAACACGTTCACCCTATTCCATTCCGGCTGTTTATTAACATTCCCGAGTCGAATCGATTGGGTAGCACTCGCGATACTTATATTTTCGGAGACCTGTGCGTATTTCTTTCTTAGTTGTGACATTTACTCAAGTTCCATTCCTTTCGCTCAGTATGCCTTACCCTTCTGCTGGCGAGAGGTTTCACGCACTGTAAGACCGCATCTCAGTAGTTTTCGCCATTACCTCTCAAGCTAACGCTTCTTCAGATCGTTCATCAAAATCTCACCTTGTAAAAATCTTGTATCGGGATGGTGAGCGCCCTTCTTCTCTTGATGATGAACTGAATACCGATGTTGGCATAGGCATCTTTTATTATATAACTGTGCTAGGTCAGGAGAGCCGTTGAAACCCCGACAAAGATTTGTACTCATGACTACTACAGGCACGACCATCGGAAATCTTATAGTCCTCATGACTGCTTCAGTGAGTCTCAATTATACAAAGTACCATGATGCCAGGGGCACTTAATCGACTTTCAGAAATACCTCTGTAGCTTCCTCTTCATGTACGTGTTTCCCCATAACTATGAAGCAACAGGCTAAGATGCCTCTCTTCGTCCTCTAGCACACAAGGTGTCATCCACAGTGTCCTCTGTAATCGCCTCCTTCTCAGAATCCGTGGCGCATATCAATCACTATCTTCCGACTCACCCACCGATCGTCTTGGATCTTGGAAGGTAAAAACACCAGGCCCAGAGGACTCTATTCCTCTCTCCGACTTTTCCGATTTATCCAGCTTTTCAGCGTAACTTTTTTTGAGTGGATGACTTATCCACGTAGCATTTATTATTTGTTGTCCACATTTGCTTTGGTTGTTTCGTTTTGCCTTGATTCATTGCTGCGCTATCCTTTTTCACTTTATTGTATTTTCATGGACTCTTGTACCAAATATCTTCACCAAAATCAAACATTGTAACACCAGAAAAAATCTGTCTGACAATACAGAATCAATGTGCACAAGTAGGTCTTGTCTTGCCAATCGTATCACTTTCTGGACCCCTGTTCGGCGCACGCTTATGGGTGTCCTTCAAGCCAGTTCATTCATGCTTGTGCAAGCGATGGCATTCCCACGCTTTAAGGTCAAAGAAACTTTGAAAAGGTGGATTCACCCTAGAGCGTGTGAAAACACTTGCTGTACTGGCTTAATTGAAGCTTTTATCATATGCCGACGTCGATCATGATGATAGATACTTATCACATGCCACCGGCACAAGCAAGCCCGAATGCAATCAATACTAACACTCACTTTTCTCTTGAACTCGGCCCAACACCACTGTGTTCCCTTTCTTGTTTTTCTATAATCATGTCTGATATCAAAGTTGAAGGCTTCAAGGTACGATTACTTAGCTGGGTCTAAATGCGTTGCAGATGACTGACGTTACCTGCAGTCCTCTGAAGTACTTGACGAGCTCGCGAAAGCATTTTCGAGCTTCAGTGAAGAACAGAGGAAGGCACAAATCAAGAAGGTCTGTATCATCTCGTTATAATATCGTACACCGCTACTGTACTCGCTAAACAGCATTTCGTTCGTTCAGGCCAATGGAATCTTCGAATTACGTATAAAGAATGCTGCAGGCAAGGAGGGAATATGGACCATTGACCTCAAGAAAACGGGCACCGTTTACAAGGGCGAGGCGAAGCCAAAGAGTGATGTCGCCATCATTCTGGCAGACGATACCTTCCTACAGCTCGCAGATGGAAAGGTGTGTTCCTCTCGTCGGTGGTCTAAGCGTATTCACTGAATGGGCGCATTGGATGAAGCTCGACGGGCAGAAGGCGTTCATGACTGGAAAGTTAAAAACGAAAGGAAACATGATGCTTGCTACCAAGCTCAATGATGTTCTCAAGGTATGAGTTATTCCGATCATATACAAGTCAGAATGCTCACAAAGTCCTCTTCGTTGCAGGCCGCAAAGCCTCCTAAGGCGAAGCTCTGACTCCGAGACGAAGGTTTCAAGGATACCTATTGGTTGAAAGTTGCATTCGTGACTTCCCGCCCATCTGTCGAATTTGTACTTTACTTGTTCACCTTCATGGCTAAATAGCATTATATTCTATGTTCGACGTCAGCGACTCGGCCGCGAAGAATTTTCGGTAACTAAGGATACATGAACAGGTTATGGGTTTGGACGAGTGCAAGGCGAGGAACGATACATCAATTGATGCAATGTGATATGCTCCGCCGGTGAGGATGGAGAAAAAGAAGGGCTTAACGAAACAGAAATCCGAATGCGTATGATAAATGATGTTGGGAGAAAGGAACCGGGACACTGAAGGGGACCGGAAGCCGACCGGTCGACTGAAAGGCGCAATTTCCGCGAGCAGAAGTGACACAAGGAAAATACAGTTCTATTGCTAGTCGTACAGCCTAGATGAGCGCATTAGGATAAACGCGAGGATATCATTATTCAAAATAGGCTGACCAAGGACATTTCTTTGTCGTTGCGCTTTTTTTTTTTGTTAAAGTTCAGAATAGCTGAGGACCAAGATACGCGGAGTCCATGACTTCGTTCAAGAGTGCGTAAAATTCTATTTCCGTTGGTGACGAGTGTAAGTCGGTCTGGATGAGACCAGGGACAGCCTCGGAAGAGGAGCTGTCTGGGCTGTAAGGATATAATGACGGAGGGATCCTATCAACAGGGAGGTAGCGAGTGAGCCCTGAATGCGGCGGCCCAGGATGCGATTCATAAAACGAATCGTGGAATGTCGGACATGATGGGATTGTTGGGCTAGCATTCATCTTATATATACTGTTAGCAGCATATCAAAGATAAAGTCAATCAGAGAACTTACTAGCGTGGAAGAGCCTGACGCAGAGGGTGGCGGAGTAGTAAGGCATGGAGCAGGACATGAAGTGTAAATTGGAGCAGCGGTGTTCCTTCGAGAACAAGATAATGTCTCTGAGGAAGCTTGTTGCCTTTTCTCTTTCTCTGACCGTGCTTTCTCGAAGAAGTTGTACCTCTCGTCCTCCTTCAGAGATGCCCATAGCTGTGCAACGTAGCATGAGATGTCTTGTTGATGGACCATCGTAGCAGGCACGAGTCGATTGGAGATTATATGTGAACGAAAGAGGATGAACGCATTTGGGGGTCGAGACACCTTGGGTGAGCTGCCTGGCGATGAGTCTGTGAGCAAGACGGCGTTAGCATGTAAGGAGGGCCGAACACCATCCAGAGCGCGTAATTAGCTCACTATTTCGGTGAACGGCAGTTTTCGAGGAGCGGACAGAAGGCATGGTGGACTAATATTGATTTGTGAGCCACTGAGGAGGGTTTGTTGATCATTTTGACGGTCCATTGCAGTCCTTTTCTACTATCTTGAGGATTGGGAGACGGAGAGGATGAGGAGAAGCTGTAAAAGGATGCACTACGCGTTATAATCACGTCGTGCTTGACCCTCGATAGAAATCACATCGCTTGGCTCATTACAGTGTTTCCTGAAAACCTTTGCAGTAGAGTCGCGCAAAAAAAAAAAAAAAGTAGCCGAGGCGCGGCTTCCCACGCTTCAGAGAGAGCTCAACCGCCGAAAATACAGGTGGTAAAATACAGTAAAGTTTCGCTCACCCCGTTTTTGGAAAGCGCGTCGATCACCTGCGACGTGGGGACTTTCTGGGTGGGCAAACCATCGAGGTGCGAAAAAAACAACAACTTTCCATTGGACTTGCAAAGAATCTATATATTAATGGTGATGTCTTATGATATTAAAATGCATAATGACTAGTTTGAAGTGAGAAAAAGCAAGTTGAATAAGAAAATCTCCATGTTGCAGGTGATCGACGCGCTTTCCAAAAACGGGGTGAGCGAAACTTTACACCTGTATTTTCGGCGGTTGAGCTCTCTCTGAAGCGTGGGAAGTCGCGCCTCGGCTACTTTTTTTTTTTTTTGCGCGACTCTACTGCAAAGGTTTTCAGGAAACACTGTAGATGAGTGTTGCACAGTGAATATATATACGCGGTATTCATTTTCAAAGATTGTCTCTTCAGTATTCTGGTATGGTATGGAATTCGAAGTCTCGGGACACTACGGAGGTTTTCAAGATTCGATGCGTGAATGGATCCTGATTCTCAAAAAGTTACACGACCACGACCTAAGCCTAAGCAAGATGCATTATATGAATACAAGGACCCCGGTTAGATTGCTTTATAGAACATTTTCAATCCCTATAGCTGCTCGACGCCGTCGGCCGTAGTCGCGGACGTACGCGGATCTGATTTCGTATTTTGCTCGCTCAACGATGTCTCTGCTGCAGCGGGTCAGTTCGCTAAGGCTGAGTATACTGGACTGTGAGCGCAATTACTCACAACGTTCGTCGTTTATTGGTGTGTGCTGTAAAATCGCCCCAGCCGAGACCACCGTATTGTCAGCAAGCCTTATTACAGACTTGCAAAGGTCCTGCATTGATATTGACACAGTCTGTAAGTGTTAAAGCGGTGTAAAAGTTTTGAGGAAACTCACTTCTATCGAAATTACTGAATCAACGTCGGACCTTTCGAAGTTGTATATGGGGCCCAAAAACTTGCACATTACATCGAATAGACGTTTGTAACGTCCCGAATTCAAGTTTCGCAGATACTGGAGAGCAAGCATTGCTTTCTCTCGAGAATCACCTTCAACTTCAACGTCCATCATATTGCGATCAACTTCGTTTATGGGTGGATGAGCTTCAGAATTTCCCAGGTCCCGAATTCCTTGGGAAGGTATGGCCCCCGAGAGCACGTCCTGAAGTCCTTTGTCATTGAGAATCGCGATAGCCTTTTGCACAACTGGTATGAGAGCCAGCCGGTTGACATAATATTCGTCGAATTTGAGCATGGACGCCAGAATATCATTGTTTCTAGACACAATGCCGCAAAGTCTATCAATCGCGTCAAGGGGCTTGACGTCACCAAGGTCATCGAGTGTTTGCATCGCCTTAGCCTCCTTGACTCTGGGTTTCTTTTTGTCCTTGACACCCTCCAACCCAATGCCGGTGCTCGCCTCCCCCGTGACTTTAATCGCGGTATCGACCGTCTCGACGGCATCATCGCTATCAGTCGCCTTCGCCTTGCCTTTGCCAACGGTTGCGCCAGACGCCCCGGCGACCACGAAACTTCCGATTGTCTCGTCGGTGATTTTGCTTGCATTTGTCTCGCCTTTGCCAAGTGATCTGGTGACCTCGTTCCATAGTTCAAGCTGCAAGTTGACGTAGAGTTCAAGCTTCTCCAAAATTCCCTGGGCTTCCTCCATCGTCAAACCCTCTGCTGACTTTGGTGAGTCGTCTTCTGTCAAGAAACTTGAACTGGGACCTTTCTTGGCAATAACGAAGGCTTTCCAGTGGCGGCAATTCATGGTAGAGGAGCTCTTGATCGATTCCAACTTCCCAAGTAGTTGGCAATCGTGTACGGCGGATTGCATAATCCAGCGAAACACTTCGCCCAACTCAGCAAAATCCGTCGAGATAAGCGATTTACTATCGCTGCCAGCGGTTTGCAGTCGGTGACGTAGCTTCCCTATTCTGTCGTACAACAATTCGGTTCCCCTACTCCCGACAACATTGACCTCTGTCCTCCAGACGTAGAGAAGACGACGGATAAGGTTACACGTGTCCCCCCATTTCATATAATCGTCCTCCAGGACGTTGTTCGCGATTTTTGGCGCTTGTGGCTTTCGTGCGTGCGAACGTAAGAGTGCAGAAAAAGCGGCAGAGATACGCCGGCGCGGTTCGTCAAGGAATGTACGCAACAGGATGTGCAGCGGCGGTCGTGCATCCTAAAATATGGTATTCAGCTAATACGAATCGTAGTGTAATCAACAAATTCATACCCTGATGGCTCTCTTCGCAACTATATCCACCTGTTCAGAAAGAACTCGAATGCGCTGTAGCAGCTCATCGTTAGTACGACCTTGTTGTCGCTGGAAAGAATGCTGATTATCATCGCTCGAACGAAGTTTTAGAAGAATCTCGGCTCGAAAGTTGTCTTGGGCTTTCATTATCTTATCCAGCTTAGCATCGATATTGACATTGGGGTTAACATGCGACGATTCAGGTGAACCGTCCACAGGGGCGGGCAAATTTCTGGAGGCGCCCACAGGAGCGGGTAAAGTTGATGTCGCTTCCGCAGAAGAAACAGGCGCGATCGCTGATGCCTGCTGCGGAGGAAGAGGAACCATCATCGTCGACGCCTGTGGAGTAGCAAGCCCGCCTGCATCGATATCAACGTGACCTTCTTGAAAGCACGAAAAAAGGGAGCGGATTGCGCGTAAGCTCATGGTTGGACGAGAATGAGGTGGTGGTGGAAGAAGAGGACGCCGCAAGTGGGCGTTGCTTAGGGGCAAGGTGATATTAATTTTCCCACGGCTATGATCTTCCTTCTCGTTCAAAGAAGACAACGTCGACGTCGACGAGCATGGAGGTAGTCCTTTTCGCAGTCGTTCCATAGTCAGTTCCGGTACAGAAAAAGTGAAAAAGAGTCTAAGTGGTTGTAAGTGAGAAAGAAGTAAACGTCGTGCGAGACCAGCGCAGGGGTTCGTTTTGTGCGGGTGCCACAGGCAGGCGGGCAGGGGCGTGTGTCTCTCATTATAATATACGTCAACGCGCTCATTCTCCATTTAGAATGCCAAAGCACTTATAATACATCACCGCCGTTTAGGGATGGGACAGACAGATATGGATAAATTGTAACCGAGAATGTATTACCTCCAAGGCGGTATCGGACAATACCGAACACTTTAACATTTGTGCCTCCTTTAACAGATGCGTGATAAAAAGGCTGGTGAGGGGAAGAGTGGACCCCCGAATCTCCCTATAAGAGGCCTCCGCACGGGGTCCACCCAGTGGAGGCGCAAAAAATTGTACGGCGAAGTCGAAAGGGTCATGTAATCGTGGGAAATTAGTACCAAAGACAGTCGAAAGGCTTCGGCTAAGTTCGGCTATTCCGAATTTTTGGTGAGGTGAGGCCACCCCTCTGGGACCACCCGCCGACACCCCTCAGGACCACCCGCAAATGGTCCGAGCGGGTGGTCCCGTGCGGAGGCCTCTTACCTCTTATAGGGAGATTCAGGGGTCCTGGGAAGAGCTGAAATGGAACATTAATGGAAACAGTGCTAGTATATGGAAACCCCCTTTCCCTTCTATCGGTTCCAAATCACGTTCCCGGGTCTGTGAGACCGCGTCCGATCCCGATCCATCCGACCCGATCACTAGTTCTCACTCACTCACTATTCACTTCGGATCCTGACAGTTGTCCCATAAATTCATCCCCCAAAAAAAATTATTTCATTAATTAATACTGCAATGCGAAAGAAAATGAAAATGATCGATGTTTCCTAACTTTACTATGAACTGCGGCAAGCCCAGCTTCTCTTTCTCAGTCTCAGTCAGTAGACCGTTCCGACCAACGGACGTGTCCCGCCGGCAGCTTTGGAAGACGGCCGACCCTGGTCAAAAAGGCGAAGCAACCCACGTTGAAGCGAAAGGATTTGTAGCTCCAACGGGTATAGGCTTTTGTCAGGGTGTACAAGGGCAGAGACCCGTTCATGCAGCGTCACCATCATAAACTGAAAAGCACCGACAACCTGAAGAGAGGGAGAGAGAAAACTCTGTCAATCGATGAAGCCTTCTCACTAGGACAGAAAGGTCGCACCTGCTCGGTCCCTTGAAGATGATCTAGAGCTCTATCTCTAAGAAAATACAATTCTCTGATGACCTGACGGCGTCGCTCGACGTCTGCCACTTGCTTTCGATTTCCACCCCACATTGTCCAGAATGAAGCTCGGGCTTGGGACATTTCAACCCCCAGAGCAGCTTCCTCGAGAGCAAGGATCGGCGTCGCAGAGCTCAATCTCCTCTCCAGCTCCGCAATCGCACCAAGGGTCTCTTCGGCAGACGATGCAATCCTCAAAAGTTCATGCTCGACCCCTTCAAAGGACGTCTTGACAAGTGTTTGTGGCACCGTTCGATTCATGGAAATGGCGTAGATGAAATCAAGAAACGCCCGAGGCATGCCGAAGGGGGTTAGTGAACTTTCTTGGGGTAATGTAGCGACGAGATCATATAACGATGCTGCACTGGTATTTAAATATGGTTTTAAAGTTGGGAGGTAATATCAACGTTCGATCTTTCGCACTTGAAGATTGGAAACATACCTATCCAATGTCCCCAACAGCTCTGCTTCGAGCCTCTGAAGGCTTCTGGATATCAAGTTTATCGAAGTGTCAAAGGACGACAGGCAATTCGTCACGGTCGATCGTGTGGAAATGTCCGAGGCTTGAAGAAGCGCTTGAAACTGGTCGACTGCTTTTCCCACCTCCTTGAGATCATGGAGAGGACATATTTCACGCTGATCGAGCACAATTCTGTCATTTAAACGTTCAATTTCGAGACTGATAAGTAAATATTTTGAGGCCTGTTAGATAAGCGATAAACGGTAACGGCAAAAGCGAAGCTCACTCATTTGGTCCCTCGGCCCCAGCCGAACACCAGGGCAGCAATCTTTCGATGAATGGAAACAAGCACGTAGAGCCGGCCTTCTCTCGAACAAATCCCAAAACCACACCCAAAACCACAATCAGAAACCACATGACAAGAATTAAAGCGAGTGGTCGTTTTATCGCCCTAAAAAAGATGCGCAAAATATCAAGAACGTATGCACATATATTCTTTCCCAGCTGGCCCGTCCGAGCGACCGTCATTCGCTGGCGAGAGTCTGAACCCGGTCCCGGATTATGCAATTGCATACTCTCAAAGCAAGGGAGGCTTCAGTCAGAAAGAAGATAGAAAGGGAGCTACTGCAATGTGAACTTACATGCTGAGTGCATCGACCTGGGGAGGTGTTGTGGACGCCGTCGGTGTCCTCGTGTGGGAAGTCGGCATGACTGGTGATATCCCTATCGTGTTCACCGGACAATATGATCTGATGAGCAGGCGGTGGATACGTATGGAGAGTAGTGCTCCTTGTCGGACGCGGCGAGAAAGGGACAGGAGGCGCTGCCAACGGCCTACGACGGAACAAGAAATACATCCTGCGCTTGCATTCATCGAGCAGCCTTTGATGCATCGACTGCCTTTTAAAATGCTGGTTGGATCCCAATCGTTCGTACATTCAGACATTACATTGCAAACAAACAATGTCGCTATTTGACTTACCGCTTTCATAAAGCAGGCATCTTGCGGGATGCGCCTCAGCGCCGCCCCAAACAGTCACGACGACGACGAGCGCGTCAAGAACAAGAACGGCTACGCTGAACGGTCGAATGCCGTTGCCGTTTGCCATCTTGCAAATTCGGCTAATAACGCCACTTCTCACACCGCTCTT